>JAQFYB010002670.1:0-23111 GCA_034694085.1 Pogonognathellus longicornis
TTCACAATCAAGTGACATAAAGTTACGTTTGTGCGTGTAGGGGCATCTTAACTCATACTATAGTAGTGTGTCTTGTTTTAACAAAGCAACCTGTGTATTTTTCATATTTTTATAAGTCCAGTTACATAAACATACGGTATATAATATCTATTTAATTATCAATACAGTACATTTGCGATTACTCATTTTGAGATTACTGTAATTATGAAACACATCATAGGTTTCTTAAATCTAATATGTTTCACTCCACATTTTTTGCTCCTTTGTCGCAATTAAGTAATTAGGTGCCTTTGAAAGCACTGTCTTGTCACTCTTGTCATACCTATATATTTTAGTTTCTTTAGATATAAAATAAAAGAGTGTGAATAAATTAATTAGCAAATTACATATTCAAGTGATCTGAATTACTTATAATTGAGTTAAAGTTTAGAAGCCAATGCATTCGTAATTAAATTACGTAACCAACCTCTATACAGCTTTTATAAGCAAAATGTGTAATGTTTGGTTTATTCCGATTGGATACAAAACGTATGCTTACACTTCCACTTACGGCACAGCTAAGCTGGCCAAATACTACATATTAGAATACTGTGCTGATGTTAAGGCACAAAAAACATTGTATGATACATAGAACAATCTTAGCACAAAATATTTGCAAAGGCAGCAAAAATGCAACCTCCCCGGCGGGGAATCGAACCCCGGTCGTCCGCGTGACAGGCGGAAATACTTACCACTATACTACCGAGGAATTGGTTGATAAGCCATCAATTCCTACACATAGTCAATAGTGACGTGGTAAGCTTATCACACTTGCCAACGTAAAATTCCCTAATCAATATCATCACAATCACACACGACAAGTATAGATACATGTATTTATACACACTCAATCAAACTCCATTTTATAATCTCATCAGAAATTGCAATCAATGTCATACTTTTGTAGATGTGAACCAACTTTGTGGCACGTTCACATCATCACATCCACTCATTTTTGTGTATGATCCCTATATGACTGATTGTATGAGAATGAGTGAAACAGTTGAACTGTGCCTATGTAAATATCTCTATTAGGTATATTGATAATTTAGCAAGGCTACGTGCTAAGCTAAAGATTTGTTTGTTGAGTGCTCATCATGACTTAGTTAGTGTGACAAATATGTAAAAATGCAGTAGCTATAGACAAGTAAATAAAGTTAGAGTAAATTGTGTGTAAGTGGTATATAAAATATAAGGTCGTACATTTGTAAACGAGAGATATGTTTTTTGAACAACTGAAGCTTAATTATTATTTCAAATCGTATCTATAATTATATTGCTACTGCAATCGTTGTTTTGTTGATCTGACAGATATTCTATGCTCAAAAGGATTAAGAAGCTTAAAAAGTGATAATTCATGAAACGCACTTATAGCTCTATTTGTTTATCGGATTAATACTTTGTATGTAATATATGGACACTTCATGTCGTTGTCGACCTAAAATAAAGCAAGGAAATGAGGTTTACATGTATCAATTAACCATATGTACACAGACTTATATACACGAGAAGTGAGCGTCGTGTCATTTCCCACCATTTTACTAACTGATACCAACATTTTTTTCTTTTTATTCCGCATTATATGCCATTTGTAAGAAATGGTTAAAATAAATGGCACCTTATGACTCTGTGTTGGCGAATAAAACATCTACAGTTTCTATATATGCTAATAAACAGCAAAGCTGAGTTTTATTTACCTGGCTTTTTTGTGTAGGATTTGCATTTTAATAACTGAGATGATAATACACATCAATCGATTAGCTCGTCAATTAGAACCTCTTTATCTCGCAAAGCACTTTTAGTCAGTTTCATTCTGCGGAATCAATATACATACTGCTCCTCTTGAGTAATTCAGATGACGATGATTTCGTTGTGATTCATTATGTTGAATAGACTACTTAAATGTTAATAGATATCATAGAATTGTTGACCAACGTTACATGTTAAATTTCAATGTCATCTATATACCTTAGGTACGCAATATTTGCCTATGATCGTAAAGTTTATAATCTCAAAATGTCTCAATCGATTCATGTGATGAATGAAACACTTGAGACAAACTCATAGTGAATCTTGTCTTAGTTAGGATAGGTATCTTACTATATTTAATGGATAATAATTATTATTGTTTGATTCATGCATATTTATAAATACAAATAAAAATACGAGTGATCGAAAGACTCTATCTCCTACATAGAGGACACACTACTGACACTAGTACTTAGAAGTAATATTATTTTTAGAAACACATGTTATACACATTGGTCAGCTAAATTTAATGTTTTACACTTTTCATTAAATCACAGCTTTTGTTAACATTAATTTTTTGCACTCTTCTGAAGTATGGGTAATTAATGGGTATGTAATACTATATGTATACTAACTATGCATGCAGAGTTCATTCTACAGAGTGAGTTTCTGGTTTACATTGTACATAATATTATGATAAAAGAAAATGCTACATAAAGCAAATCACATAATAATAAATTCAATAGGACGAAACAAACTAAACGATACAAATACATGCAAGCAAAAAGCAGCAGCAAGAAAGAAGCAACACTCGAGATTTGTCGTCGCGTGTACTACGTGTGTGTATGTGGTTTGGTTTGGCAGACTCATGCATACAAACAACGTAAGCTTTGCATGTACACAAGGCATTGGCAAGCGAAGTACTAGGATGGCAGAAAGCTAAAGCACTACAAGCCAAGTCCTCGGTAGTATAGTGGTAAGTATTTCCGCCTGTCACGCGGACGACCGGGGTTCGATTCCCCGCCGGGGAGGTGTAACTTTTGCACTTTTTTGAAGCAATTTTGCTTTTGGCAAGGCAAATTTTTGTATTGCTATTAAATTTAATGATCAAAGCATGCATAATTTTACATTTTTCATTAGCAATTAAGCGAATTATATAAAGTATTTTGAATCGAAAAGTTATTGATGGTTTAGCTTTGCATGCTACATTTCACACAGATAAGAGAGCTTCTTTTGATTCATTGAAGTTAAGTCTACATTTTATATGTAGTGTAGGTATGTAGAATTTATTTCTATGTTACTTTAGTGTACTTTATTATCACCTTTTGGTTTGTGGATAGATAGGTGCTACTTTGTAAAGTGCCCCTTTATAAGAAGCTTTATAAAATATAGCATTTATGAACGGTTAAATAAAAGGTACATTTACTATATGCAGATAATTCTGCAGTTCTACTATGTAAATGCTATGTAGAAGAGTAGAGACTTGGCTCATTTAAAATAGAACCTTAAGGACAGATTGAGGGTCAAACCTTAAAAATATTACGTAACTACCCAAGTAACTTTTATGAATAGTAGTTGCGAGTCAATAATAACATTAAACTTTTACAGCAATCGACATAGTATTCAAGAATCTTTCTGTGCTGTTGTTGCTGGAAGTGAGTATAAAAAATCAAAGCATGAGACATAAAAGTAGGAAAGTGTACGGAGAGAATTGTGAACCAAATATTGACCAGGACTAGAAAATTCATGGGGAGCTAGCTGGGAATCTCAACATGAGGTCAATGGATTGTAGAGCACTTAAATATTTTAAGTAAGGTGGGTAAGGAACAGATCTTTTAAGTAGATCTCTGTGGGGAAGATACGAAGGGAACCTCCACCGAGTTGCATCAATCACACTCAAAACACTACTCGTAACCACCACCACATAAACTACACAACCCAAATACACAATAAGCTACCACAATACCCTTCTTATGCTTATTCATCCTCATCCGATTAATCACTGATTCGAATTTGTCTTCTTTTTACCAGATCTTTCTTTACTAGACCATTCATTTATCTGCTAGAAAGTCATTTCATATTTATCTAATGCACTCTTTGCATTTGGAACTATAACATTGCATATAGGTTTTAGGTTAGTACACGTTGGCAGCGCATTGTATACAATTTATAAATGAACAACAAGAAAATGACATTTGGTCAATGTCTATTCATCGATTAATTTTATTTTTAGTACGTAACCTGCTGATTTACTACGTTGTCTGGTTTCATCTAAAGCAACTTATTGGATTTATTTCTGTAAAAGTCTCATAAAACGAATGCTCCTTATACCTACACAGTTTTATGACAAATATTTAGCCGTATGTGATACAAATATCTCAGTAGGAATCAAATAATTATTATTACTGAATATGAATGTATCCCACCCACTTACAACAACATTTCAGGTTGCTATTTTAATTTTAATGTAATGTAAGAAAATCACTTCCCTGGTGGAATATTTTTTGGATTTAATGGTATTTGTGGATCGACACGACTGTTGGAGAACATAAAGCAGTTTTGTGTTATCCAGGTAGAGGTTTTTCACCCCAAAATGGCAGGAACGCTACTAAATTATTCATTAATTCTGCTCTCTTAATATAGCAGATATGCAGACAGTTAACAAAATTCAGTTAGGCATAGTCATGTAAATTGTGAGCCACACTTTTAGGCAGCTTTTGGCAAAATGAGCAAAATCATAACAAACGGATACAAATGATTTGCTATATTGACAGCAATATTCCTACACTACATGCATACATGTGATTCGAATAATCAGCGAAATATTTCCATACTACTGGCAGTATCACTGTATTATATTATCTGAGTACGCAATGTTTTAGCACACGGATATGCATATTGTTGTAGGAATAGATACAACAGATACAGAACAAAGCAATCGAGTAGATTACATATTACAATAATATACATGATTTTCTAACCCTATATAGTTTCAATAGATTTCATATATGTGGATTGTGGATTTAGGTTCAATATTTTGACTGTATTGACACATACATGAAAAGCCACACTGCGTAGCTTCAATCAATGCCAACATGAACTGTTTTACTATTATTTAATCCCATACAGGTAGTAATAAATTACTCCAACAAAAAAAAGTTGCATGAAAGCTGAAAAATCTACAAACATCTTGAGTCTTGTACATTGCACTCGGCATATGTATACGCATATTATACAGGTAAAATTCATACACAATTGAGCAAGTTGAGTTGAGCTATATATTACTGTGAAACCAATTTTGTATATGAAACGAACATAACAATACTAATAATAACCGTCTCAAATACACTCATGAAAATTTTAAGGTTCTTGACCGTTGTTTAATTTAAAATTCGTTACCAAACTACCAAAGTAAAACTTGAGCCGAATTGGAGTCATGAATATGGTATCACTTCTTCAAATGTTGTTTCGTTTGACAAGATTCATTTTGATTTGAGTATCCTCAAGCATTTTTACAATATTCATAGTCATGAACAAATTTATTTTTCAAATTAATTTTAAGATTATTATGGGAAGTTTACTTTTGTCTTGCCTTTCGCATAGAGTCTTTTTCACATTGTACTATAGGTGTGAATATTGGAGTACTAGTATGCAAATCAGTAATAGTCTCTCTGAAGCGATACTAAATATGAACCATAAGTAATCGAAGGAGGTTGCAGAATTATCTTCACAGCCACTCCTTAACTCAGCGTTTCCCCTAATAAGTAAATGAACTGTTATGACCACAAATCCAATGAAGTGAAATGTGTTAGAAGTTTAGAAGCATTTACTTAAGGAAAGAATAGAAGCAGTCATTCTGACACATCATTTTTATGTACTTGTAAGTAATGTTTGGTAGTTCTTCCTTGTTGTTATACAGATAGTGTATGTATGTAGGATTTTATGCGTGTATCTTTAGTTATCTACGCATATATGCAAACCAACATCACATTACATTGTACATAGTATGCAAAAAAGCTGTACCTACAAAGATTTTAAAAATCTAAGGACAAGAAAACTTTTTATTTGCTGTAGGAATGTACACAGAGCTGACGTAGATCTTCTTATACACTTCGAGGTGTATCATAAAGTGAGATCAGTAATGTAAGTCGTGGATATTTAGTTGATCTCGTATCTATAGACTTTGTATGTATCACATATCTCTCTCTCTCTCTCCTGTAATTATAATCTTTATCTTCCTTAGTGTTAGTGTAATACTAAGTCTACAATGAAGAGTCTAACAAAGTTGGTTTACTTTACAGTGATTATAGTAGTGGATGTTTGAAGAACGTAAAACCAACTAAATCTTTTGGTATTGGCGAGAGGGAAGAGACGAATGTCTAGTGATAAAGGAGGATGAGGAGGACTAGAGTTGCAAATAAATCGCCAAGACGTGTTATGCATGTTAAAGTTTCGTCTGTGTCCATTTTGACGCCTCAAGGTACGTACGTGTTTTGGTCATCATCATACATACTATGCATGTCGTGCAACAAAAATTCAGATTACTATATGCTGTGGCGAACACGGTTCTACAGCAAAGACTATCACTATCTAAATCATCTGTATAATATAATAGTAGTACAAAGTGTTAGGCAGAATACATTTATGAAAAATAATTTAGTATGTGTCACGAAGCACGAGTCAAGCTCGTCCTGAGTGTAATGCAATACGATCCTTTATAATATATCCTTAATGTTTCTACCATGCCTTTACTTTACACAACTCTGAATGATATGCCAATGACGAAAGTTTATAATGTGTCAGAATCAGAATTCCAAACATGAAATTAATTCGTTGTATTAAATATATTTATAGCTTCATACAGTAGGTGGAAAGTTCCAATTGTAAATACAGCTAATATTATTACATGTAAAAATTGTACATCAAATCATTTTTTATGCCTAGGTTTAATGATAATTTGATTTAACTGTCTTCAGAGGTAACAAGTCAATAAGTCTCGTGATTCTTAGATTGAGTGTTAAGCGAAGCTTTTTACATACCCATGGGACATAAATACTATGTACATTTCTGACAAGCAATACGGAAATATTCAACTAGTTAGTCATTTATAGTAGACAGGCTTAGAAATTTTTGTCCCTAGTAGTATGAAAACGACAACATTTTCAATACAAAGTGTCTTGAGTAATTTAATTATATAAGTGTCCACAATTGTAATTGAGGTTGAAATAAAAGGTAATTCTGCATTGTAAAAATGAAAGAAGCAGATCAAACTTTGAAAAGATTGTTGTAACATTTGTTGAATGCACTGGAGACATGCGGAGTTGTAATTTTATTTTACTAAGGCATAGTTTAAAGCTGAGACATTTAGACAAATGTAATGAGCGAAGAAAAGAGTGTAAAATATATATAACAGTAATAATAAACACGTACATAAATACTTGCAGGTATGTATAGGTATGGTATAATTGTATGGTATTACACAGGTAGGATATGTATGTACAGTATGAAGGTATTTGCATTCATGCTTGTTTCGTATTTACACATTGACTTGAGCAGGTAGTAGTAAAGTAAGGTTGTGAAGGTATATGATCCTATATTATGGACATTATGTTTTGTTATCAAGGTGTAGGATCAGAAAGGCGGGCACAGAGGGAAGAGATTTGGTCCTGCTGCGGCTCTTAGTACACTCGATTAGTTACGCCCATCTTTCCTCGCTTGTGGCTAATTATTCAACCGTGTAAAAAAGTCAATGACTAATGAGTGCATTACGCGTCTCTACGATGAACCTCTTCTTCATCTGTTCAAGAGCTATCTGTCTCTTACTTCCTTTGCCTAGGCCGATTTCCCGATTTCACATGATTTTAATTACTTCCCAGCAAGTGTCCTGCCACTTTTTCTAGACCTTTATGCACACACTCTTTCCTAGCAATAAAATCGTCCTTAAGCTGTAATAAACACCGTACAGCAGCGCATCACTTAGGTATATGTACCTCAAATCTGCATTAAACCCCACAAAGATCATTCCTAGTAATAGCTATACCTTATATATACATAAAAATATTACTGTACTAGTGCAGCTCTCCGTAATATCCTTCTGCCCTTCTGTCAAGCAAACATGAGTTGAAGTTCAAATCGTGATATTTTGACTGTTTTCTAATCTACAAAGATGCCTGACCATTTGTGTGATTTATCACTCTATCAAGTTTACATTTCCGCTGATGTCGCTGAATAAAATATTTGAGAAAACCTCATCTGCAACATCAAAACACAAGAAGCGACTAACACTATACGCTTGTACAATAGAACTCATCTCTTAGATATTTATCTGTAATTGGTAAATTAATATTGTAGGTGTTGGTAGAATGTTTTCAGATGCGGATAAAGGTAGAGTCTATCTTCACAAGTGATAAAGAGTGAAATGTGTTGTAAAAAGGTGGTAGTTCTGCATTAAACAAAAATTATAAAGACGATTTGTGTAAGAGGAACATTTATATTTCTGTCTAGAGTCGAAACTTCTTTTGACTTCACATCATCCTCGCACAGCATGCAGTGTTCAGATGAAGTAAGTGCTTTCGGATGCCGACTTGAGAAAAAAGACACTGTGTGAGCACAGAGTAAGGAAGAAAACAGAAGAATCTAAATGCAAGGCCAGGGCGAGAATGAATTGAACAGTGAGATACCCATTTACACCTTGAGGTCGTATTAATTAGTATCAAATAATGTTATGACTTCGGTCAGTGGTAGGCAGTCCATGTTTCAAATAAAGAATCTCTTGTTTCATACTTCTAATTTTAAATTACTTAAGTATTCTTGCTACCTTTGCACTCTGTAATTACTGTACTCAGCTAAATCCAAAGTCAATAATAGACTTCACACAGGCTATAGGTACATACTACCCAACTGAGAAATACCTCGCCTGTCTAATATACCACAAATGCATACTATGAGTACATGCATACAAATGTTATGTACCAAGGTTCCAATTTTATAAAACGTGTTCGACATGGCGATGGTTTTCTCATTTGACGGAATTACTTTACTTGTGTATTTGTCAATATCATGAGCATCATGATTCTCAATATTTTACTTTAGCGATAATAGGAAACTGATAAAAAATGAAGCAGCTAGCACACCCATAGCTTTATCACACTTCTTTCTGCACAGTAAGTGCCGATAGTGCCGAATAAAAAATTCAGGAAACAAATTCTTGGAGTATGTACTGAGTATGAGTGAGAAAGCGGTGAAAAGTAGAAATATGTGTTGAGTTGGTCAAAAAATGTTTTGAATGTTTGTGCATTTTTGTAGAAGCATCACAAATACTACTTAAGTTTAGTAATGCTACAATATGTGAAAAAATTCATTAAAACTAACGTAGAGTGTATACTGTAGGTGATTGTTCAAAGATTTTGTTTTGAGTAATACTGTGATTTTAAGAAGATAGCGTATGTATAAGCTTTTGACAAATTCGAAAACCATGTGCAGGAATCCAAGTCAATTCCAAAGTTCGTTTATCAAGCTGACAGTGACTAAAGAAGATCTTAATGAGAATGAGTCGTCGGCTCAGTAAAGGGTTGTGACCCTTTCTTCGTCCAATCCAATATTTCGAACAAATCTATGCGCCGAACGACCACTGCTCACGCAGTGAAGAGTGTTTCAGTTTTAAAGTAAGTAGGAAGGGAAGTTCCACGTTGTTCACGACAGACTAGAACCATTCTAACGTAAAATAACTGTGAATCATTTGTATGAAGTAATAACTGCGGCTTAACAAAAACATTAAACTCAACTCATCAAAAATTTCCTATTGCAGTGTGTAGTAAATGCTCTGGCACTGTTGTATACTTCTTTTGATCCTGAGTATCTCTATACTTATCTATGTCTCTCTCGGTCTCATGTATTGCATAGTGTATATAGGAGAGTTGGCAGAAGGAAAGGAAATTCGACTGCACTTACGTACCATTACACAGAGTAGAAATCATACGTTACCTTTCTTGGCTCTGTGTAATAAGTACTTTCTAATATATCAAATATTCTAGTGCGCCCTTTTCGGACTATCAAATAAAAGTGGAATCTGAGCTCTCTGCCATATTAACCATCTCTTCAGACTTCAGAGTAATTTCCATCGCAAAAATTATTGAGTGAGAGAAGACTCTTTAGTTTGTATTCGGAGAATTAAGAATATTATCTGTACTACAGATGTAGATACATGGCAAAATATACTCCTATGCATGTCTGTACATAAAAAATGTATCAATTGTAGTACATTACATTCTTATTAACTACTTCAATCATACAAGTTAGTTCACCTTTTCAAGAGAAAAATAAAATTGGACTGGTAAACACATTGACTAAATGATTATTATGCATAAGATGGTTCAGTCAGTCAGTCTACAATTCACACGTTGATTTGTTGTTCTCTCACACTCGCACACACATATACACAGAATTTTGATATCATACATACTTATGTGATTTGTATTTGTGATTGTAAGCAAATTATATTCAGGCAGAGATAATATAAAGATATTAGCACTCATTTGTACATTTATTTCTCTGTTGTTTTGTATTGCTAGATGAATATGCTATAATATTATTATGGTCACGGCAGGGCAAACGTAGCCAAGTGACGCTCGCTCTCGGCTACTACAAAAGTTGAACGTAGGAAGACTAAGGTGGAGTCCTCAGACTAATGACGATGGATTATAGTGTCTCTGTTGCTTCTCTCCTTGTTTTTTCCCTTCCTTCGTCTTCAATGCAAGTATTTTCATTTTGTCCCACACACACAACACATTAAATCACATTCAACTCCACTAATACTCAAAGACATATCAACAGATGCAAATAATAGATACAAATGAGAGAATATATGTCTCTGTACACATACAGGTGTATCAACAACAACGTTACATTACATTTACATTGCGTATATATACAACTACATACAGCAAGCGACTGTTGTGCATGTGGACCTCCCTTAAATTTTGGTAATACTGATTCGACTTGGATTCACATCACATCTTTTTACTTCTACTGCAGTTCAACTCAAAATGATCATCATAATGCTAAAGCAACAGAGTACTTGTAAGTAGGAGAGATACTAATATTCCTTCCTTAAAAAGTACACACCTAATGACTCAGCTTCTCTCTCAACTATACAACCATGCCTTCTGATTATAGCACAATAAATAATACCACAATACATTAGAATCAAAATATACATAGGGAATACGCACACGTACTACATTAGACATTAGTTTAGTACCTGCATGTGTATTATAGGGTGTATTGTATGTCTATATTTATGTATATGACAAAATCATGCAATGTATGAATGTATGAATGCATTATTGCTGTCTTATTGCCACTCACTCAGATATTCACACAAACATTACACCCGTTGACTTGACTGAGTGTTTATAGTTCTTGTACTTAATACAGAACTGGGATGTGTACGAGTAATAAGAATAATAATGGACAAGGTAGGTAGACTTAATAGGCCAAACACTGTATTTATATATAATAGTAAGCCAAGAGATTTTCACACTTTTCAATTACTGAGTTGCATCAGATCAGTGATAGTGACTCCATTCCATTTTCATTCATATGTAAACCTACCCAATTTTGTGTACGAGCTTAGCAACCATAATGCAGAAATACCTAAGCACGAGTTGAGTACACTCCAAAGGCTAAAAATCCATTAAGAATCCCTCCTTGTTGTAGATTTTGCTTATTATTTGTATTTGTATGGCTCTAGGTATATAATAAATGTTGTTGACATGACATGAGCTGATTAAAATTTCGATGTGTCATTTACTTTCTCAAATTTTAATTCTCGTCCTAAGTATCTTCTGAATACAAATACGAATCATGAATACAAAGTTACGCACTCCTTTTTTCCGTTTGTGCTACAAAGCACCGTTTCGATTTCTCAAGATGATTTCTTCTAACAACAAATTGCTAGTAATTCTTCATATCTAAATGAATTTTAACTTTCAATGTATGTAGAATACTAAATATTTCATTGTTATTACACTTGTGGCACCTGGAAAACACTTTCTCTAAATGTTGTTTGAGTGTGCTACAGTTACAACTACGATTTAAAGTGTATAAACGGTTTTTTATGCACTTTATTATTATTTCCAAGCCGCAGTTAGTAACAGAGCGGGAGTAAGTAACTGAGCTCTTAAGGTTACGTGAATTACCAACGGTTTAATTTTAATGGGCATTTAGTCACTTGAAAGTGAAGGTAATAAGGGGACGCGGAGGAGCGAGTCGTGCATTTAACGAGTGAGCAGTAGATGAAGCTTATGTTTTTCAAGTTATTCAAGTACAAGTTATAGTGTACTTTCGTACCGGGTGGCCTTACTTTTTATGATGGTTCTGGCAATTTAGCAAGATGTAAAATCTATTTCAGAAATAAATAGCACTCAAAAGGTAATCGCTTTACACATTTAAGCGCAGCGGTTGTAATAAGCAAACACGGACTCCATTAGGGGACAATTTAAAACCCGCATTTCCAACTTTACGGCAGATCTTAAATATATATAACTTACACTCTTAAATAACCGCGTTCATCGCTTTAAACCTCTCGTGGCGAATAATGCATGGATGCACAAACTCAAGTTTGATCTTTGCAAGATCCATTGGGTTCAGACAAAGTGTACGCCCCAACACAATTTTCCCTGGCATAATTTTTCTAAATGGCAACTCTATTTATTTAATATCCAAACCCTATAGCGTCCTGTTAATGGGGGCAGGGAGAAACGATAACAAAACATGGAAAAGTACATGAACTTTAACTATCTTCAAAGCATTAAAGACAAGAGAAGAATTATAACAACATTTCTACAAAGCAGAGTGTCTGTAGAAGGAAATGATTCTTAAAAACCTGAAAACAAAAGTTTTACACATTCAGCGAGTGGCAAAACGCACTAAAGATTGCAGAAACACATGTAATCTGTGATTTGGCCCAAAACTAATTATTACACGCGATGAACTATAGTGCTAAAGTCACTCAACAATATACCTAACCTACACGCTCAATATTTTCAAGAAAAAATCTTTGCTAAGTAAATATTCTAAGTCTAAAATGTACCAGTCATACTACGACTAAGTAGGTAGTATATCTTGAATTGAATACCTTTTGCTGTTCTTGTTCTTGTGGATGTGGCAGTAACTAGTTAGGTATATATTGCCTTACAAAATCTGATGATGTGACATACACCGTGCTGTATGTACAGTGTACACTGCATACACGTCATCGTATAATGTGGAACATAAGAAAAGCAAACTGACTGTTAGTAATAAGCTCATGTACGCAATATAAAATAGGTTTTATGATTTGCGACCTCCAAAAGGGTTCCATAAAACTCATGAAATTTATGGGAGCTCCATTATAGGCCCATAACTCAGGTGGGCCACTTTAATTACATGAGCAGCTCAGCTGAACCACCAGAAGATGATGTTTTCCACTGGGAGGTTCGTCGTTTCTACAGTTTTTAATGGGAGAATCAACACAGCAACCGGTGGAGCCAATGTCTACTACCTCATTATTTATTTTCTAACACTCTTTGTACCTGTACACAATTTTTTGCACGGATCAGACTGAGACATACACCACGGCGCTGGAAATTCTACAATCTCCTTCCTACCATCCTAAACACAACACGTATAAGATACCTTCTATACTTTACAAATGCAAACACTTACAGAGGAAATGATAATAATGTTTACATATCTTCTTCCATGTAGTACCTCTTTTGACTTCTATGTAAAAGAATAACTTGGTTGGTGATATACATTTCTAAACCAAATACCAGCAGTATGTCTCATTACATTGGAATGTTGTGATATGTTTGTGGTTGCAAATTAAGTAATGCATGTTTTGATTAGAAAGTAGGTAGTATCAATTATAATTTGTACATAGTTAGTCACATATAGTGCTGTAGCTAATTTGAAATATTTTCGAACATTTTAAAGCTTTCATAAGTTGACACGATTATTCATTACAATTTACAACATGCACTCATGTAAACAGAGCAATCCTTTTATTACTATGCAATTATAACATTAGTCATTTAATTTTACAGCTATGAGCTTGCTTTTATTAAATGTAATATCTAGTCAAGGATTCTACAGATTTAAGTGCAATTTAATGTTTAGTATGATATCTCAAACGAAATTGTTGCCTTCTGGATATTATTTACACATATTTGTGTGGGAATTGGGTAGCAAACATTTGTATGTAGGCTAATAAAACCTCTCTTACCCGTAAAGAGTGTATGCAAGCAAAATAAATTTAGGTAACCTGGAATTTCGTAGGTTAAATAAATAATAATAATGTACAAACAGAATGTAGTACTAATGATGAGAAACTGAAGTTGACTGATTGACAGAGAGTGTGTTGGAGTTCATTACAAATGTCACATTAGTTTAAATGCAAATATAAATCATAAATGCTGCAATCAGCTTTTATCGAGAAGGGGAACACGTACCCAAGGTAGTGCAAATCAAATCTTTGTTGGTTTAACACTTATACGTGTTTACATATTCTCATACAACACGTAAACAGCTCAGTCCACGTTCACACACTGATTTCTGGTGATAAAGGCAATCTTTAAAAGTTTAAACTACGAAATGCACACAACTTGCTTGTTTATTTGACCAGCACTTTATATTTACACACACATATCAGTCTGAAAGCCGGGCTGGGTACGTCAGCTCATGTTCATTGCCGCAATTTATACATAAGACTTGATGTGATGTGTTTATAATGTTGACTTAAGATTAGCTCTCGTTACTTTTAGCGTCAACAATTTTTTCATCATTAGCAAATACACTTGTATCCCATCCTATTTATCAGTTCGATACAACATGCATACTTAACATGTGTAATTTATAAAAGTTGCAATCATATAACATGCAAATACCTACGAGCATTAGATTTTTATACAGTTTGTGTTTGTAACCTGCTACCAAACGTAATAACAAGTAAATACAGGTAATATCCAATAAAAGTGTACAGTGTACTAAATTTTCCCATGTGATGCATTTTATTTACTTAAAATGAATTTTTTAAACACCAGGACACGTTAAGTGCTTCACTAACAGGTTGACGTTAATATCATTATCCAATTGGTTTGTAATACACTTTTCACAAAAATCAAGAGATAACACCTGGATGTGCAAACACATACAAAATGACAGTGAAACATTTTATAAATGTTTATAAAATATGTGATACACCTAAATATAATTGTACAGTATGTAGTTTAACACGTATTGTTAGTTAATCATGAATGAGCTATGCATTTTACATCATTTTGATCTTTTATACAAGTAAGGCTATGGAGTACAGAAATGAAAAGTTAAATCTGGTTATGATACAATACAATGACTTTGTATTGTGTTTAGTGCATAGGAAACAACAATGCCAAGATGCACATATGTAGTTGTATGTAGTAAAGTAGTACTATAAACATGCATTATGTTAAAAAAATAACAATTGAATTCGTTTCATTCAGATTTTGTCCATTACTTACTATTTGTGTGTAAATATTTGTTGTGCTATGATTTCAGAGAAGCCTCACTTGTTCATGCTCGGCTAACAATGAAAATGAAATCAACAACGCATTCGTGCAATGTAAGTGCACCGACAGGTGATAGGCTACAAAGCATAACCACAGTCATTCATATATTGACAAGATCTTTGCACTCGTTCATCTTTCTTATCTTCAGTTTACATACAAATAATCTTTAAGCCCTTGCTACTTACGTAATTCACTTACATACATACTTGATACATACTACAATAAGTTTAGGAAGATTTTTGTTTCAAGTACCTACGTTTCTATACTTAAAATCATTTGTGTGAAAATACACTTTTGTAGTAGGTAACTATTAAATGAGTCAATGGAAGGAAATATAATTTAATTCTTCAACTTTACTCTGTACGCTACTAACTTACTATCAATTTGAATAAAAAGCTATAAAATAAAGAATAAATTTTTGTCAGAAAAATACTTAAGAAAAACAATCTTTGATTTATAACTGTAACGCTTGATCAGACAATTAACTCATGTTTTTGAAGGGAACAATGAAATGTAAAAAATGTAATATTAAGTAATATATTGAAACTGAGGAGTGAGTGTAGGCACATATACATGTAAGGAAAATGTGTAAAATAAAATTGGACACTTAGGAATATTGTAGATATCTAATACGATAAGGAATTGGCACATCAGCCAGTGAGTGAACACGGTCAGCGATTAGCTTTTTGCACTCTAAGCTCATCAAGCTGTCCTTATTAAGTACACATCCGCACTCACTACCACCTCCTTATCTTGACATTCAGAAACCTTCCTTAAAAACAGAAACTCATTTTATGCATTTAAGTGTCGAATGTATAGTAAGTAATTATTACTACACGTCTATATAGCTAAAATGCACCTTGTAGATAATGCTCATGTACCTACACATTTATTTTTCTACAGCGTAGGTTTTAAAGATATTTTCGTAAAACTCTTATTCGTTTTTTGCATTTAAGAATTGAGTACAAGTAACTGGGTATCGAATGACAAGGTTGATTCGGTTGAGGGCTTAATGTGTCAAGGTGAAATCTTTACTACCTCAAAGTTGTTTATTATGAATAAACATGTAACATACAGAAATATCTACTTACTCTAACTAGTAATGGAATAAGTAAAAGAATTGTACGCATAGCACGTTGAATGTTGTGTTGCTCACATGTAATAAAGTCTATATCCTGATTCAGCGTATAAATGCTATTAGTATATACACTCAATACATAAATTCTGGGTATACAAATACAGTACAAATATAAGCCAAACGCAATATTTCCTCAAGCTCAACCGACTTCTCGATTTAGTGAGCGGAACCACCTTTACAGCCCCTAGAGGAGTCCAATTATGATTATCTTAAATGATTATTTCCTCTGTGTTTCTGTTTACGCTGGAGTTTTTAAGTGTCGCATGGATTGAAACGAGGAGTAGCTTGTGGAAGTATCGCCGTGTAATGCCAACAAGGGGAGGAAGACAAAACTCCAAAATTACCACAGCCACGCATAGCATGATGAACTTATATTGTTAGAATTTATTACCTTCCTATATCACTTAACATTAGATTTTATAATGTACATGCATTTATGTAATATTATTGTACTGTACATACAACCCAAGTTCATGCAGACCTCTGACACATTATTACTAGAAGGAGTATATTGAAGGAATATATTATATACTTATTGTATCTGTATCTTTATAGCTAGTAGGGTCAACAATAACTGAACCAAACCAGATAGAACCAAAAACGTTGTGTAGGAGATTATGTAAGTAGTTGCTACTTACAACTGCACTAGTGAAAATTATTATTATTTCTATATCTTTCAACTTTCAGCTTCAGATAATAGAACGAACATAAAAGAGCTATTCTGAGAAGAAGCTGAAACTGGAAATTGTATGAAGCCATGCCTTTCCTGCCAACCGGCACTGTGTGTTAAAGCGGTAGCCTCGGTTAAAGGCTAGAAATATAAGAACATTGCATAACACACTCTAGATTTTTATATGTATTTCGATTAGTAAAATCATCATTTTTATAAAGGTTGAGTTTGTAAGTTACAGCGAATAATTTTGTTATAAGTACGAGTACATTTAGTGCGTTTATTTCTTGTTATTCGTATCCTACATTGCCATGTTAAGTATTTTTGTTACGCAACGAAGAGGCTAAAAGGTAAATGCAAGGTAAAAATCAGAAAGTTGTATCACACGAAAGCTAAAGATGCACTTAGCTGTTTTCATTTTCATGTTAGATGTTTGGGATTTTTTAAGTTTCCTGCTCTGTTAATTAAGTTTATAATAATATTTTCTGAAATTAAGCAGCTCGTACTATTGCAGTGAATGAAGTCAAAGGCATCATCTACAACAAAATTGTGGTCGCATGTGTAATGAGGTTATTATTATTATTAATGCTTGCCGTAAAAACTACAAGCCTCGGCGGTTTCCCAGCTTCTCTAGAGAATCTGCTGAATTTGCCTCCTTATAATTACTCTTTTTCACACGCGTAGTTTTGTACAAGCAATGTAAATACTGCCTTTTAATTAAGAAAATGTCTCGCAGTTGCAGTCGCGTCTTCTCTTTGGCAATTTTATACTAAAAGATAATCACTACGACTCAGGTGATATAATTTTCAATTTTCAAGATTATTGCATTCACGTCATCATTTTGCAGCCTTGTTTTAAAGTAAATACGTCAAAAAAGCTGCAATAGCTATAGTATGTTAAAGTAACGAGTAGGTAATTTAATTAGATGGGCACTTGTTCAACATTCAATGATGAACTGGATAGACTTCGACTGCAATTACATTACATCCAGCAAAAAACGGCGTCTTCATACAAAACCCTTCCTTATAATAACTCACATAATACATTGTACATTGTCAGTATAAAATATACGCAGCTGATTTTTTCAGTCGGCAAAGTGTAAAGAACGTAGAATGTGATCTATTTGGTCATGTCATGTCATGTTTTACAGTAAAGCACAAACATGTACTCGCATAAAGTATTGCACTACTTCAAGCCTCTGTTGATGTGACCCGGGTGACCTACCGCCTCACACTACACGACATAATCACCGCCAAATATCTCATCGTGTGCAGATATCCGTATAATGTTTGGCAGCCGCAAAGAAAGTCACACAATAGGCAACAGACAAACCGATCAGATAAATCCCTTTCTTGCTAACCTACAACGGTAACATGGGTTCGCATATCTTCAAATTTTCAATTCTGATAAACAGTATCGATTAGCTCTCCAACTTTGATAATTAAGCTGATAATGCAATGAAAAGTTCTTCCCTGACGACAACCAACACAACCCATACACATATCATGGGGCTGTAACGTATAACGTTGAGTTATTTCGCTGAATTTTTCTCACACGCGCACGGCATAACACACCTCAGCAATTACATAAAAGCCTAAGCTATAAAAGAGCAATAAAGAGTTTTTATCTCTTTCCATAACAAAATGTTTCATTTAGATTTCATTTGATAGACCTTCCTCTATGTGCGATGTGTAATCTTCAATCCGTCCGTGTGTACTGATAAACTCTCATTACAGCACTGGCTACACAAACTCTGGCCAGCTTAACACTTAATTATATTATCAAAATTCTCACTGTGCATTTAAAGCTAGGGGGCTGGCTTTGTACATTCAACATTAGGCGTTATATAACGTAGAATACGTAACATTTTTTCTGTCTCTGTGCATACAGATACTACTACCACACTAGTAGACATAGTAGTTCTGTAGCAGATAATTTAATAATCTTGTAGCATGATGCTACACTAAAACTCTCCATCTACTTATTCCTTGTAAGAGCAAATGATAAAAAGCAAATGCTACAAAGTCTATAGAAGTTTTTATTGCCGACTATTACTCTATTTAGACGTCTAGTATTTACATAATGCAGCCATGCTTTGCTTTAAATCTGGTTTTTGAATCATTCGCATTATGGCAATTCGTTTTTTATTACCGTGATGCACATTACTACTTGCTATCGAAGGAATTATGTTATTACTTATCAAGTGCCTACACAATACAGGTATTATCTTTACGAGTATTATTGGAGGTAGCTGCATGATACTAAGCCTCTACGTACGCGTTCAAGGCTTTCATCAAATCCAGACTACACAGACAGACAGACATAAAAGTCAGTTTTGTAAATGTCCGACTATAAGTACTGCAAATGAACTGGACAGTTGTAAAATCTAATCAGGAAATCACGTTTTTTCTTTTTGCGGTGTGTACTGATACTTGTTCTCTCTGTGTGTGTTCGTATATTCGCAATAATTAAATCCATATTCCAGTCAATGCTATACAAAAAATACTAAAACATGTTTCAAAAGTATAAATTCAAACACAAAGACTCGATGTATTGATACACAATTTATACGTCTTCAATGTTTCATCTGTATTACATGTCCTTTATAGTACAATCACAAAGAATTTATTCTCATGAAATACCTAAGAATTTATAGCAGGCATAATATGATCAACAAGTGTGTGTATCAACAACTACGAAACCATCACGTAGCAACATATTTATTTGTTTTGTACTACACTACATACTTACCAATATAAAACACGATTTGCAAAGCTAAAAGTGTAAACTAAGCATCACAACATTTTAGCTCATCTGCATTGCGTACACGATGTTTTCGTCGGATTAGCGATTCCCATCTTTGACAAAGTATAATAATATCATGCTATGCTTACTTAGGTACATGTTGTATTTATTTACAAACGCGTAGGCACTCTATTGGAAATTTCTTTAGTAGTAAGTATAAGTATTAAGTAATAAGTAAGTATAAGTAATATAGCAGATTGAAATTTAAACCCCTTCGTCTCATCATCATCAGTCATACATACTAATGTCTTTGATTAGTAACATGCATTGCACAATCATGCATACTTGAAGGACTTACATGACATCACATCAACTTATCATATTACTTATCATGCAAAACCTACCTATACTCTTCCTAAATCCACTTGGAAAATAATTACACATAAGAATATGAAATCACACAATACCTACTACTAACTAAGCATCTTCACTTCACTAGTATATTATACACAAGTATAAATATATTGCAAACTTGTAATCTTTTTCACATGCACGATTAAAAAAATCCTGCACATTAATACACTGTGGAATACCCAGTTAAGCATGCATCAATGCGTAAACGAAGTGTTTAAAAAATATATGAGTAAAGTTGCTAATAATGTTAATTTGTCATTAAAATTTAGCCCGTTAGGATTTTAGAATGTCTTGCAAAACACAGTACCTGCATAATTTACTAATACGCTCAAACTACTAGGATTACTTACGTTAAAATGACATATCTACAGCAGCTTATCAACTTCCCCCATAACTTCTTACAAGGTTCGTTAAATTTCTTACAAATCGTTGTACTTTCTTAAGACAAGAGCTTTTATTTAGGTATCTAGTACCTCTAGTAGGTACTTAAGCGCACATGTACTATATAGTATTCTCTAAAATATGTGCATATGAGTTACATATGGACTGAACATAGGATTACAAGGCAAAGCATGCTTTCAATTTGTCAAAGGACGCAATGAGACGAGTAAGTAGTAGTAATGTTAAGTAGTTGGACGATGTACGTTGAGGAACATCCAAAACTCCTTAAGGATGTGCATACCAAACGAAGCAACAACCAACCTACAACTAACTACTACAAATATGTACTACTATTACTACCATACTACGAATTGTACATACAAGTACATATGGGATGAAAGAACGTCTTAAGACATGGACAGACTACATCTGCATAAATACATTCTGTATAGTTGGGATAAGAGAACTACTAGCTGCTCAAGAAATCTACACAGAATGTTTTTTGTGGTGTTAGTCGGAATATTGTTCGTATTAGAGAGAGAGAGAGAGAATGCCGCAGTGATATATTCGCGTGGGTAGACACAACTATAACCATGGGTGTTCTTTGCATGCTAAATAATCTGCCTGTAAATTCAAAAGTCTAAAAGTCAGAGTCAAAGACGTCCCGTCCTTATCTCTGTGTTTCTTACGTGTCCATGGAGTGAGTGGCTGACCGGAGGACTACTGGGACGCTTTTTCGTGTCACATTTAAGTCGGGGTAGCTTTTTAGCGTGTTTCTGTTATAGCTGTGTGTACTACGTACAAAGCGGCTGCTGCTCGACTTGAATTACTAGATATCTAAAAGCAATGAAGAGACGACTACGACTTGAGTCTCAAGTGAAGTGGTAATAAGACTGTCGGCCGGTCCTTGTTGCACACAGGGAAAAAGCAAAAGGTCTCACTGTGAATCTGCAGGTGTCGACCGAGTACCACTTCATATGCATACAAGACGCCAAATAAATAGAAAACAATCAGATGATGTTTTCTACAGTTGAGAAATCGTCTCGACATATTTTCTTTATGATCGTGTATATTTTTATACCCCTGCAGTATCTCCACCAACAAAATTGACAATTCGCCTGCCATTTACGAGCACTGATCCTGTAGCTTCGTAGCTTCTGTCGTGTTTATTCTTTTGCTTGTTGGGATTAAGCATTACATACACAGAGTGTTGCTTACTTTATACGTTTTTTCTCTGTTTCCATTACACTGCGGCTATAGTTGTTACGAGTAGTCTTGGTAGTATGTATATTGTATAGAGAACAGGAATAGTAAGACTATTTCATTTCTATGAGAGATGCTTTTGTCTTTTACTAGCATTTATTTGAGAATTCTTTCTGGGGGCAGAAAAAAGTGCTTTGATGGTGTCATCTAACTCGGCAAAAGTTAATTTAGCTTAATTTTATGGCATTTCGTTCCGTTTCATTTAGCCAAAGTCACGGCCAGCCCATTTGAGCTGATGAGTTGGAATGTCACGTCTTTTAAACTAAAGTATCTATCGAATAGCCGAGGAACATTTATTAGGCACATTCTTATGGCTGTCCATTAAAGACAGGAAAAAATTGGAATGGGTTGAAGAGACGACTGAGTGTAAAGCGAAAGAGTGAATGAATGTTGTGGTTTGTGCGATAGTACAGGATCACGACAGTGGGCTGGAGGAGGCAATTGGGAATCAATCAGTGTCATTGTCAACTCAAAGGCTGGCCTAACAAGCCATGATTTGTGGGAATCACCAATTGACGCCTATTCTGTCGAGTACTATAATATCATTCCTATCTTTTGTCATATCATTTCTTTCCTTCTTATTAGTTAACTTGTGTCCATGCGAATCCCATTTATTCCTTTACAATAGCACTTACAACAGTTACAGCTACCACAGAAATGAATAAATGATCTCCCAACAACTAAACTACAATTATTTGCTACACATCCATTATACTACTAAATATATAACTTCTATATCCTAACCTAATCTCTCTAAGTCCAACTTTGAATCTTGTAGCTCATTGCTAGCTTTTTTATATATAGTGACAAGCATTCAACACGATTTTCCTATTATCAACTACATTTGCTTTAGCTTTAATGCTGCAATTTACAATTCATTTCCTACACTGCTATAAGTATTTTGTATCACATGTTCAAGTGCTGTGTTATTCTACCTAGGTATAGAACTCTACTGGTACATTTGATGCTAAGTGCCTATGTATAAAGAACTTTCGTGCAAATATTAATTTTCGTTCCTAGTTTAATATTTTCAGAAATAGCCATCACGCTAATATGTACTGAACATAAATAGTGATACTATGTATGAAGTATGCTACTTTACATTCAGCCAAAGTACAAAAAGAAC
>JAQFYB010002671.1:0-23110 GCA_034694085.1 Pogonognathellus longicornis
TTCCGAATTGCATATCCATGCATTAACTTTGCTAACACACACGATGTAATAATTTATAGCAGAGATTTTGCTATACACAGCAATGCAATACATAAAACATCAAAAGCAGGCTCATAAAATTAATAAAATTAAACCCATAATAATATTTCCAAAATGGTCCTGTCCAGAAGTACACGGCACATGTATTTCATGTATACAATACTAAAAGTCTCTACGTATAATACAATACTAATTTGGTATTTGAAAGAGACTTTTATTAATAAAAGTCTCTTTCAAGTACCAAAGAGCAAAAATAAAGGGAAAACTCTCTGTGAAATAAACTTACACGATTTAATTACAAAGACACCTATATGTATTCTATTTTATACCAACCTGCAAACTCCGTGAAAGCCACAAACTGGAGAAATTGCAAAGAAACTGAAATTGAGAAGCAGATTTGATTTACTAGAGTGAGAGATCAAAAGAGGGAGAGAGACAATCTCTGGAGTGTCGAATGGACCATGCCACACCGAAAAGTGAACTGAATGAAATTATTAAAGAGAGCTGTAGAGTTCTTCCTCGTGTTCGGTCTCTCTATCTTTTCAAACCACACACACAGTAAACCAAACTATGTATTCGTTTGCATGTGTCTGTGTGTATCTATGCACATATACTTCACAATGTCGATGCTACTCTACTTAGGATGGATGGAAGCTACACGTCTGTACAATGTATTTGTACATTTCTTTGCCATAGCCTTGCCATGCCACTTGTACAGATCTTTGACTTAACAGACACTAAGACACAGCCATAGCCACTGTTAATACGTTCAGATAAAGTCATAATCATAATTATTTAATATTTACTATGTGTACTGTGAACATAGCTCTTCGAAGTATGTGAAATGATGAAACGATTCGTTTGCATTGTATATGAAATATGAAGCAACTATTAAGTTATCAGTACATATGATCTAATCAGCTTATTATCTACTGGGTATCTACATACGTGCTTATCGTTGCTGCAAACTGCAAGGAAGTCGGGAAATGAAAAGGGAGGAATATTTTTATATTCTATAGGTACAAACATATAGGCACTGTGTTTACTTTACGCTATTAAAAATTCGGTGCTTCCCCGATCTTGCATAGGTATATACTACAAATACTTTCAATACTTGGAATAGACTCGTGTTCTTGTATATGTAGTATAATATATAGAGTGTATGTATTATGTAACAGTGAGCAGCTTAACTTTAATATCTGTACGCAACATGCACTTATATAAGTCCCGGTAATAATAGTGCAAGGAGAGTCTTTGTAGATTTTGCCTTTTACTTGAATAAGCTTCGGGAATAGCAGAGTAGGTAGCTCTGCGTAGTGTAAAACACCGAAATACAGCAGATAAAGCTGAATGAACTATAATTCTATAAAGACACTTTAGTATTGGGGAATACAACTATCGGGACTACTTATGTGTGTAAGCATAGTGCACACTGCTCACAGCCAAAAAGTGCGATACAATTAGTATACACATACAAGCTACATAACAAGAGTATTACGAATATTGAAAGTATAGTGTGTGTTATCCTCCTTTTCAATGTAACGACATGATTTGGTATAAAACCAGGCAGGGTATGTACTTAAGTTTGCTGTATAAATTTATAGGAGACAAACAAAGCAGCAAGATAAAATCATAAAGTTGTGTGTATATGTGTCTATCGTATGCATTGCCACGTAATCTCAATGACTACACTATACAATACTTTAGCTCACAGCTAACAGAGAGATAGTAGAGGATTTGTCTGCTACTTCTGTATTCAATAACATTCATCGTGATAATAACCACGTAGTACATCCCACATTATCTGAGTTGTGAGTACGTACAAATCATAAGAAATGTTATTATCAAATTTACTTACTTGGAAACTTCGAGTTTTAAAACTAAGGAAATATAGAAATGGAATGGGGTAGCCTAACTTAGTTTAGTACCTTCTACACATGTGTCACAGGGTTTTATACTAGAGCGACCTTATAACAGTACTTATTGTAAGCTACAGCTTTTAGAAATAATGATGCATGCTACACATGATCCTAGTCTTAGACTCTACTAATGTAATGATGAGACATTGTCTTATTAAATTTCATGGAAATAATTGTCATTTTTCTTTCTCTGAAGTATATCTACACAGAAACACATCAATGCAATTCATGTTATGCTCGTGTAATATGTAGTTACATTTATACACAAAATACCACTGTACTTGTGATACAAAATCCATATACATGATCCTTAGTCAATCAAGGTCGAAGTATATACATACAAGTAATCTTTGTCTTCTCTAATTGTGTATAAAAGTGCAAATACCTTAAGTACACAATAATTTATATAACATGAAAACAGTCGAAAGATGATTTTAAATAAAATAAAAATTGTTTTTGCAAGCAAACTATAATGGATTGTATACTGTAGATAGCTAATAAATGTTTATACTTTAGACTAATTTCATGGATTGATAAACAAGATTTTGATTAAAAATTGGTAGTATGATATACAAAACGTATTTATCTTTGCAATAATGTGTAGCTAGTGCAAACGCAAGTTTATATATAATTTGTATTAGTAGTGTGTAACATACTTTAAGAAAAAGTAATAACATTAGATTGTAAATAAGGTTTGCTTTGGTGGTTGAGTCGCAGTCGGTGTGTGTCACTTATTTAAGTTACAAGTTACAAGTGCAACGTTGTATGTTCCATCTTCCTTTGCGACCGATGTATAGAATGAATGTTAGCAATATTGTGCACTTACGTCTTGTTACAGTGTAATGTATAAACCGTATATACACAAAAGACTGAGAACACACACAAGAAAGAAGACAGCTCTTCTATACTACTCCAGTCATTGGAAATGAAACGCGTGCTCACAAATCACTTACACTTAAACTTTATGGCTTATTGTGTGCAATTTACTTTAGTCGTATCGTATCTACTTATGTTCTGACCATTACGTGCACTTATACTCGCGGATGCTATACTTTTGTCCGTATTTATTTGTAGTAGGTATCTCCATTGTAATACAATAACACTACCACCCTGCTATGCACATTTCCCTTTCAGATAATTTTAGACAGCCCCGTAGAATGGTGTAAGAAATTTCATATTTTTACTAACTTTGTATATTCCAGGATATACATATACCTACTAGTTAGTGTAAGGGAACAAAAAACTTTGACTGTGTATCATGTATCGTATGTATCCTATGTTTTTGTGTTTATTTATTTTCGTATTGTGCTATGTATAGTTTACAGGCGGAATGACGAGCGTCGACGTGTCAGTGAACGAATCTGTTATTAGACTGAAACTATTGTTGCATTGTAGTTTCTATTTATTATTTCAATGTTGTACCTACCTATACCTTTGAATTCCCTCCCAGCAGTACTTTACTTATCAATCTAAGCGGTCAGCGTGAATAGTTTTATTTTTTTATTATGACACTGACATTTACATGCATACATGCATTAAACCATTCGTAACACGGCATCTCCTTTTTAACAGCTTTTTAAATATTGCTCTTAAAATCCATCATCATTTCCATTGTACTTGTAACCTACACGTACCTATATGTATACTATACCCACTATATTTAAGTGCTCAATATTTCTATACAATCTGATAAATCATCATTGCCGAATACGCTGACACAGTTCTCTATAATTCATAATACTAAGTAGCTACACACGGCACCACAAAACTCGGACACACAAACAGACTCACTCGCAGAATTTGTTGTTTGTTTGGAGGCATGGCATAATGTAACTTTTAGGCTTATACAGTGCCATTGCTGCAGTATTTATCAAATGACTCAAGTTTTCGATGCTACTAACATTAAGCTAAACGTATCCATACAAAACAATTTCTCCGTCAAGTTATTAGAAGTAGGAATAATATGTAGACTGATGCTGAATACAGATGCAGAAGAGGCTTAATACTTGTACCATACCTCTCATTGTGCAAGAGGCACACAAAAATATTATTCTGTAGAGCTGTGTGCATACTAGAGCTACGACAATCTATACACAAAGCTGTTTTGCTTTATATTAAATATAAACTAAGTTCATCCCTACACACTACTTATACAAAAATACAATCCAACAACCCCAGAGAGAGGCATGATGTACGTGTCTTATCTTATTGTGTTATTTTCTGACGGTTGCAGCTTTCCAAAAGTTTGGTTGGTTCGTATTACGTATACTGTATAGACATTTATGTGTACATGACACACACAAAGGTATAGAAACCTTAAATAGTATACATGTTATGTAATAATTGTATAGTAAAAGTTGTAGTACCCAACTCACCAGTATACTAAAGTGAAGGTAATAAATGTGTTTCAAAGCCAGTGTAGTAGTGATATTATAGCTGGTAATAGTGTTTCATACCTCAGCATGTCACACAAAGACTTTACCGGATGGATTGTGCAGAATGGAATCGACCGTGCGAGAGAGACACTCCCAGGCGGAGCAAAGGAGTATGGCATGATGCATTTTTCCATTCTTATTTGTCAGCTGGATAGAAATTACATGAGTAATTCCTAACTCTCGGAAGTCCTTGTTATTTTATGTTACCCGACCCGACTCTCTTGTTAGATAATAGTGGGGTGTATGCATTTGTAGCTATATAGTAGTCAGTACTACTAACTAATAAACCCGTGCATTCTACTTGGTAAATACTTTTCAACAGTATTCCCAAGGGTCATGTCATGTCCTGATCATGCCATAGTAGTGTAACAACTTATCCATTTTGTGGTAGCACATTCATAGGAAAACCTTGTTATGCAAAGGTGGTGGGCAGTCTGATAGTCTGACTGATTTGATACTGTCGTCTACAAATTGTTACATGTGAGAAAATTGGAAACCACCATGCATGCATGGTGATGATATTTATGGCCTAAGATGGTCTATACTATAATCAATTCTGGAATGGCTAATAACACTTTTGGAAGATTCGAAGATATTAATTTCAAATTCCATTTAACTTACATTATATAGTATTTATATAGTTTGTTTAACAACAGTCTTTCTGAGTCCAAAAATGTTTATGAAATGATATTGTTTATTTATTAACCTAAATAGAAAGTAAAATTATGATCATTAAAGAAAAATAGAAATTGACTTTTAGTTTTTTACTACCAAATTGTATGTTTGTTTAATAGTATGTATTACATATTGGTAGTTTTCAATGGTGGTAAAAAATTAAGCGTCTAAAGATATTCAATATATGAATAATTAATGTAGATCATTCAAGGGTATTAACTGTTAATATTATTGTCGGAATGATGCATGCTTTTTCCCATACTGATAGCTTATTGCAAACAACAGGAGATCCCACTTTTATATTGGACCAATGCATCGGTTTTGGTTCCCATTAAAAATGTCTGACAGGAATAAAACATTCAGAAGAAAGGAAGAATAGATGAAAAGCTTGGAATTTTGCAAATTGATAATGCGTACATTTCAATCATAGGTGTATACAGGGGAGAATAATCCATGAAACCCCAAAAAATAAATTAAAATGGCAAAAAAATCGCAAAATTTTTCGCGTTACGCGCGAATTTGAAGCATTTCATATTCATTTTGGCTCAAATTTTGACCACATTTTTCGAGCGATTATTGAGACAGTTGTACTTCATGTTTCAATTTTTCCTCCCCGAAATCGATTTTTGGATACGGTCTTGATTTCAGTCCGTAAACAGGTGGAATAAGAATATCAAAACATATTATTATAATATGCAACTCTGACTTACAATTTTCACAAATCATTGAAAAATAAATTACGTAGTAAATATGTAGATGAATCATATTAACAACACCTTATGTTCCCATTACAGTCAGACAGAATATTATTGTAATAGTTTCAAAAACAGTCGAGGTTATTCTACATTGCATACAGTGGCGTAAATAGCACCTAAGCAAGGTATGCGGCACATAGGGGCCCCCACGTTTCAGGGGCCCCCGAAATGGAGAATATTTAATAAAATGAGGTTATTTTAGCACAAAAGTGCAAAAATATCGTAAAATTTTTCGCGCTACGCGCGAATTTGATGTACATTACATTGTTTTTGACCAAAAAATCCGTTCTTGCATAGGGCATAATACTTTATAGTTACACCAATGATTGCATACAATTTTGATGAACTGTCAACTAATGTGTAGTGTACGCTTTGTAATGAAATGAGACATTTATAACATTATAACATTCTCACCCTTGCTTAAATGACTCAATGAACTGTTTCCTGCAATTAAATTTTATTTTATAGCTATT
Organism: Pogonognathellus longicornis; assembly: GCA_034694085.1. Lineage (NCBI taxonomy): Eukaryota > Metazoa > Arthropoda > Collembola > Entomobryomorpha > Tomoceridae > Pogonognathellus > Pogonognathellus longicornis. The sequence goes on from JAQFYB010002671.1 coordinate 6,297, forward strand.
AAATTTTTTTTTATTTCTAACACAAAGAATAAAATATAAATGAATTATTATTGTATAACGTAATTAAGAATATATAATGCCAATCATTGAAAGCATAATAAGCATATACCTAAATACATTACCAGTTTAATCCACAACAATTTTTTACTAAAAAATTGAAATGAGACATTGCAAAATGACAGCAATTTAATTTGACTTGCATTTTAGATTACTTAGGTTAACACAAGTTGAGAAAGCATGTGGTTCGTCTTTGTTAAAATAACGCTAAGACTGACTTCAACGTGTTTTTCTGATGAGAAAAGATCAAAGTTCTGGAAATTAATCGATATCCTGGTTAAAATTGTCCATGTATTCAGGATCTGAGGAAAGGAGTGATAATAATGACTCCGGAACTGCTATTTCAAGATTGTAATTAGTAGTAGACGAAAAAATAATTATATTTCTGTTTTATATGCTAATTTATAGTTTAACGATTCTGCCTTTATCTTATATACACAAGGTGTAAATCCTGGAAGCAAACGCAAGTTACTGTCATTATAACATATACTAAATACATTAACACAGATATCATAACTCACAGAGACAGATAGATTGCAGATTTCGCTATAAACTTTTTTTATAACTTTTGTACATACATCTCTGGATGTTTATGCAATTTATTATCGTTGACAAATTGATATGCAACACTCATGCAATTTAAGAACCTTAAAATCATGTGGAGAAGAGTTTTTCTGTAGGAATATAAGATCGAGAGCAAATGTTAAGCAAATAAAACGAATTTTAGCACGAGATCGTTAAAGGATTAAGAAATAAAAGATGATAAATATTAAAATGTCTATTAAATAAAGCCAGCTTTAATTTGTGTATGTACCTACAAGGGTATATGTCTAGTGTCTAGTGTGGAGTTCAAGGATGATGATAATGATAAAATGATAAATGGTACATAAAACTCGGCCATCGCATTAAGAACTTACAATTTTGATCATTAAGCTTGGCTAAGAGGCTTTAAAATGAGTATCACTATGAAAATGTCTATATGAAAAAACACACACAGTAATATTCATACAGCATACTAAAACCGGGTGCAATATGTGGAATGAAATATTCCACAGGAACTTGAGCAATCGTTATAAAATAATCTGTTCTGTATATCTGATTTATAATTGCTATATTAACCTTTGTAAGGGCAGACACTATAATGTTGTGACATTACTTGTAAAGACTAGACAAGATTCAATATCTCTATGCTCTCTTGGCCTAAACTATACACCAAGCACGTGAACAAAGCTTCCCTGTCAAAATGGCATAGTGTTTTGTACCTATATATTAGTCTCAGTCGTTGCTTAATTAAGGATCCTTTTTAAAATGTCAAAATAGTAATTTGCCACTAATATTGGCATACCAATGTTGTAATAATTTGTTATACATAACGGATTAGCACTTCTAAAATATCGTATCCCTCTTATTTCTTGCCTTATGCGGTGATATTTTTTACATTTCATTTGTGCATTGTTATTGTTTGTACCTATTAGATGCTAGAATGTTCGTGTATGTGTATTATTATAACGAATAAAATAATTTTGAGCCATTAAATCTACAGTTGATAAGGATAAAAATGTTAAAATCCATAAAAATAATTTTTAATTTAATTACGACCCGTGGCTTATCGAAGAAAAAGTTAACTTTAAGCAATTAGAGGCAAAGCAGTTTGTTTCATACATACCTAATAGGTTCATAATTCTTAATTCTCTATGCTACTGCATGCTGTTATTTTTCATAGAGATTGTATGTAGTGTAAAGATGATTTGATGACTCACCTAGTGTATTTCCACTATAAAATTAAATATTATCCACTACTTATGTGGACTATGAACTAACAACATTGTCTGATCCATCCGCATTCATACTTGAATTTGTAAACAACTTGCATACAGATACTCTGTACTCATCGCTTTGCTTAGAATTGAAGAATCGACGTTCAGTGACCGATAGGAAAATGCGCATTAAAAATGAACAATGATCGATTGAATCAAATGCGCCTTTTTTAACAGTCAAATATTCATTTACTTACTCACAATCAGTGAACCATGAACAAGTAGGGACTATATAGGGACTGATCACAAAGAGAATTGTTGAGCCTCTATAAATATTAACATCCTAGTACAAGACAGATCAGATCATTGCAGCTCATGTAAGTCTATTACAGTGTTATATAATTAATTCAATACAAAAGCAGTATAGAAGCGTGTCATGGTCACGTTCATTTATGATTGTAATTCGTACACATAATTTCATTCTGTTACAAATACATATCATTAGCACATTCATTCATATATACGTTAACTAATATACACAGAGATTCTACAAAATCTCAATGTATAATAAGCTATAGCTATAAGTATAATATTTTTATAGCATAGTTAGAAACTGAAAAATTCTCGTTTGAGCTATAGTGTACTTGTTACAACCAACAACATGTTATCTCAAATAAATATTTTAAAGGCTAAAAATTAGTAGCTAAAAGTCCAAGACTGTCTCAACTTTGTAGCATGTAGGTACACATCATTTCTATGTAAATAAGTTGCAATACGACATAAACCTTCAGCCATAACAAACAGAGAAAGAACATAATTCAACTAAAGTGTACTCAGCTTTACTAAAAGACACGCACACAATAAATAGGAAAAATAATAACTAGCTATAGTAATTTATATTCAAATATTATTATTACTGTTGCTTACTTAAGCAACGTAATACTTCCTACGCTGCGCTGTTTGTAAAGACTTACGTGTAAGAAAAAAGTTCGTGTAGGTAGAAGTTATTTGGGGTACTCTACACGTTTTTGCGATGCATGTGTTCAGTAAATGCACAACTGATGTACATTACATACTGACACATATATACAGGTTTTTCCCTATACTAATGCAAGACTAACTATACAGACTGTTGTTGTAATAATAGTGTCGTGCACTAGTGTCGTAGACGTTCATGATGCAATTTTTGTATGTTTACAAATAATATTAACTACACTGTGATACAACTCAAATCTACTGAATAAAAATTCGTGGAAATTGAAGTGATCTTTCAAAGAAAACCCGGTGTGTTGTTTGTGTGTTAACGGCAAATTCTATAAAGTTTTTTCAAACAAACCATTACAACTAAGTATTAGGATTTCATTATCAACCAACATGCGACAGTGAGAATAAAATGAAAACGTATTATGTACTCATAATGTGTTACAAGTATTTTTACGCCTTATTTTATTGTTTACCTTACCAATAATTATCCGTTTTAAGTTGATAATCAGATTCATTCTTAAAATTCGCTTTTATATTCTTTGTACTCTGTACAATAATTTTGTGTAACCAGTTTCTTTTTCACAATTCAATTGTGAACGTACATTTAACATTCATTGTGTGTTACACGTACTTACTAGATTTATATTATTATGCCTAACTACTGTCTGTCTCATTCACAATGTATTTGCAACTTACCTATGCTAGCGACAGCGTTTTAGTATTTTGCGATTACGCAATTTTTGAGTTGGGACTATGTAGTTTAATACAGATGACTAAATGTTAAGATATTTTTGTATGTGTTTTGTACTACAATATTTCCTATTTGATTTTGGTCATACGATATGTTCACTAATGATACCAATATAAAGCATAGATAGGAGGAATCAGGTTACTATTTGTAAATCATAAAAGTGAATGACCCATTTATTCTTTATCTTGTGTTTGCAGATTTCAAATATTTTCAACAATGCTCATGCCAGTAATTTTCTTCATTGGATTTTTTGCAATAACAGCTGTGTCATCTTCAGTGACATTACAAAAATCGCAGAAAGTGTATTTTGATAACAAGAATACTTCTCTACTTCATGACTTCTACCACGATAGCTTTCCTGACAAATTCCTATGGGGTGTCTCAACTTCGGCGTACCAAACCGAAGGAGCATGGAATCTAGATGGTATGCAAAATGCCAAATGCACAGTCATAAGTAGCAATGTCTCTCGATGAGTTAATTTTTTCATATATTATTTGTATTATGAAAATGTGTTACACTTATGTATGTATGTCAATTATTTTGTAGGAAAGGAAGAAAGCATTTGGGATCGTTTTTGCCATTCACACCCAACAAGAATTGATGACAATAGTACTGGAGATATAGCTTGTGATTCATATCATCATTACAAAGAAGATGCTAAGCTGTTAAAAAATCTTGAAGTAATTAAAATAAATATTTATAATTAAATGAAAATTAAACAATTTTTCTAATCTCAAGATTAAAATGAATTTACTATAATAATGAATCACAGGCTCGTGTTTTCCGTTTAAGTGTGTCATGGTCGAGAATACTTCCTAAAGGCACAACTGAGAAAGTAAACAAGGCTGGAATTGATTATTACAACAATGTTATAAATGATTTAATTGCCAATGGGATAGAACCGATTCTCACTTTGTTTCATTATGATTTGCCACAAAATCTTCAAGAAAACGGAGGATTCCTAAATGAACAATCGATTCAGAATTTTGCAGAGTATGCAAGAATTTGCTTTCAAAATTTTGGCGATAGAGTGAAACGATGGATAACAATCAATGGACCGAACACATTTTGTTTAGCTGGTTACACAGCTGGAATTTATGCTCCTGGAGAAATTGATCCAGCTTTTGGACCTTATGCGTGTGCTCATTCTTTAATCAAAGCTCATGCATTGGTCTACCAAATATACAAAGAACAATTTAGAGTTAAGCAAAAAGGAAAAGTTGGGATTGCCGTCGATTTCTGGTGGCAGGAGCCTGAACATCCCGATTCGGATAGTGACAAACTTGCAGCAGAGCAAACAATTGCATTTAGAGTAAACGCATTTTTCATAGAATCATACTTTTTTCTCTCTCGTTTAATCCAACCAATCTACTAATGAAAAACATTAACAAAAATATTATTGTTTGTCAATATAGTTTGGATGGATTGTTAATCCATTGATTTACGGGGACTACCCGTCAATTATGAAGAAAATCATTGATGCTAATAGCAAAAAAGAAAAACGCAATGAGTCTAGACTTCCGATTTTTGATGACGACTGGAAAAAAAGAATTAATGGTCAATTGATTTTATTCATGCTGAAAAATTCCCGAATTTATTGTAGACTAATTTAATTTATATTACCTTATCACACTTCAACATTTTTGTTTCAGGCTCCTTGGACTTTCTGGGGATAAATCATTACACAACGGAGTTAGTAAGATTCAAAAATTCTACAAAAGACAGCCCAAGTTGGGAATCGGATAGTGGCACCGAAAGATTTTTTGATCCCACTTGGCCACCCACAGGGTCTCCTTCGATGAAAGTTGTTCCTTGGGGATTGAGAAAAGCCTTAAATTACATTCGGTTGAACTACAATAATGTCGAGGTCATTGTAACAGAAAATGGCGTCAGTGACGATAGCGGTGGAATTAATGATTCAGCGAGAGCGACGTATTTCCGGTTGTACATCAACGAAGTTCTTAAGGCAATTAAGTTGGACGGGTGCAAAGTTACCGGGTATTTACTGTGGTCTCTCCTTGACTCTTTTCAGTGGAACAAGGGATATACGTAATGAAACATAGCATAGAAAATATTAATTTTCAAGGGTAACAATTTAAAGTGAAATTTCTATGTAAATAATGCGTTATTTATTATTCTAGAGAGAAGTATGGAGTTTATCAAGTAGATTTTAATTCCGTAAATCGTACACGGACGCCTAAAAAATCAGTAAAAAGCATTGCAAAAATATTTCGCGATAACGGATTCCTCAAACTGAATTTCCACTCTTTAGTAAGTATACCGGCTACAAGTATGAATTCGACGTATATATTTTCACCCTCTAAATTAATTATCGTAATGGCAGTGACGCCTTTTGTCGTTATGTATACCGTGTATTCATCGAGATAATTATGTTATACCTTTGAGAAAAATCTTTTCGTTTATTGTATTGCTGCAACTACATTTTTACGCTTTTCTAACCCTTATTAAAAAACAAAGATGTAGATCCAGAGTTATTTTTTTCTACAGAACTTATACTGTCTATGACTTTTGATTGTGCATTTTTTCACCTTTGTACTTTAAAAATTGTATTTAATTGTAAAAATTAAATTAATGGAATACCTATAGGTTAACTATTTGTTTCGTGAGTATAAATTAATTGTTTAAATTGTAAAGAGTGAGAAATTATTGTGCACATATTAAATGTAATATAATTTATTTTCTAAGCTGTAACTCCTATTATAAGTTGCTAGTTACTATATCCGCATTTATTAATGAATTTATTAGCCCAAGTGTTCTCCTTAATCAATGCCAATGTCAACACCAAGAGCAAGTCAATCCATCTTGCACTTGCATTTGTGAGATTTGTGTTATAAAAAATACATGTGTTTATTAAATCTGGTATATATAGTATTGTTGAATTATTTATGAGAATAATGCAAAACAGGTACCTTACATTACTTATTTGTGAATTTGCCAAAAGGAAAATATGATAATAAATGATTGTTCTTCAATCGGTTTCGTAGCACAAAGGAGTGTGTAATAATCACTAATTGCTCACACGTGTTGTATCAATCCATTATCTTTACCTACTAGAAAACACTTCGAATAATTTCCTTAATTGGTGTCATCACATAATACAAGATAGATTTTACGAGAAAGCAATTGCATTCGCAGAATTACAACATGATTTAATTATTCCGTGACAAATACAAAGTTTTAGGTTAATTACAGTGTGCAATAGTGACGCAAAACAATGAAAAACATTCGAAAGGGTCACGGTCACAGTTTCCTGGACACACTGTCTATAAATATCAGAAATCCGAATGTATTTTAGTTTGTCGTTCCTCTAACTCCTTTCTACAGCAGAAAAATGGCATCCCCTGCTGTGGCATTCACGGGATACTCTCATCCTCTCAGCTATATTCTTCCTACAGTTGCCTGCATATTTTCAAATATTAATGGAAATTTCAAATCCTACGATAAGTAAGATTATGGAAAATATTGTATTATTATTTAAACCACAGAAAAATTAAGATTTTGTTAAATAATAATTTTGACTATTCATTTATTAATAAAGGTATGAAGTAATTCGAGCCAATCTGTCAGACCAGACTGCTTTCGAGATTGTCAATAGATTTTACATAACTGATAGCTTTGACTTTTTCGTGCCACCAAGCAGGAACAACCCTACAGATATGTTAGTTTGTCCTGAGCAAACTAATAACGTCAAAACTATTTTCGATTTTCTTAAAATCGAATACGAAGTTGTTGAACAAAATTTACAAAGGTAAATTGAAATTCATTTTTCATGACAATAAGAGAGAAAAGATATATTATAAAGGGGAATCCCTAACTAAAAATGCCCGGATAAATTAACCTTTTTAATGTCTCCAGGAAAATAGACTTAGAAAGAAGTATTAACGATGAAAGACAAAGACGAGACAGTGGAATGCAATGGAACAGCTACCAACGTTTAGCAACTGTATGAAAAAAAGATTGACCCGTTAATAATTTTTAATAAAGAAACTGAAATAAAATTATTCTTTAATGATTGACAATTAATTGAATACGGGAAAATGACAGATTCGGGCATGGATGGACAATATGGCCGAAACTTATCCTAAATTGGTTCGTATTGACACTTATGGTGAGAGTTCAGAAAAACGTCCCATGACCGTAATGGTTATTAGCACCAACTTTGCTGAAAAGAAACCAGCAATTTGGATCGATGGTGGTATTCATGCCAGGTAAATTGCAAAATAAATACCTTGGTATAGTTAAAAGGTTGAATTATTGCCTGAGCATTCCTAAACCATATCTTAAATATTTCCCATAATTTTTGTTTCATCTAAAAGATTTTTTCAGCAGTATTTCCTGAAATTAATACTTAGATCTTTTGCTTCAATATTATTTTAAATAATTTCCTCAGCAAAATTAAATATCGTTTCGAGGAACAATTTCATTCTATTCCTTTTTTCAATAAAATAGTAATTACGAATTAGTGGTTCTTAAGGGCGTAACTAAAATTGTAATGGGGGAGAGGGGTTCAAGGATGAAAATTTGGCAAAGCATCCAAAGAAATTTTTTCAAATGACCCATTTCAGAAACTAGAAGAAGAAGGGGGTTTTAGCCCGACGAAGTCATATATAGTTACGCCCATGATAGTAGTTGTAAATAATTATAATTCCATAATATATTTATAAGAGCCATAATCATAATCATTAATTTTTCTTCTTCATTAATAAAGGGAATGGGTTAGCCCAGCCACTGTCTCTTACATTGCCAATGAACTCATTACATCTGCGACTCGCGGTGATGACAATTATCAGATGATTAATGAATTCGAATGGTACATTGTAAGTACAATGCATAATTATATAAACAAAAATCATACAAACAATAAACAATCCTAAAAAATTGTGGTTTTAATATTTACTATATATGTAGGTATAGTTTTTGACTAAATTAATGGAAATGAACTAATTTTAAATGCTCAAATTCAGAATCCTAACATGAACCCGGACGGATATGAATATTCTCACACTATGGATCGTATGTGGAGAAAAACTCGATCCGGTGAAAATAACAGTATTTTTGCAAGTTTCTTCGGTTGTGTCGGTGTAGATCCCAACAGAAATTGGGCATATGAATGGGGAGGTAAGCAATTTGATTGAATTACATCAATAAAATGAAATAACTCTATCAAAATATTCCTGAAGGATATTTTTCACATTTTTGATTCAAAATTTAACTCATGATGTCATGATGTCATGATATTTAATACGATTTTTAATTATAATGGAAATCATTGCAATATAATAATGTTCAAAATTTTGACCATTTTTTTGCAATAGAATACACATTCAAAATATTTGTAAATTATTTTATCTATTAACAAAAACCAATGATTTGTACATTCACAACTAAGGCAAGGGAACATCTACCAATCCTTGTGCTCAAACCTACAAAGGACCTAAAGCCGCATCAGAACCAGAAGTATACCACACGCAGAATTACATCTTTGAGCGTAAAGAGCAATTCAAATTGTTTTTGACATTCCACAGCTACTCTCAAATGTTATTTACTCCTTGGGGATATGACGATGTTCCTCTTGAAGACAAAGAAGATTTAATGAATATTGCAAACAAAGCTGTTAAGGTTTTGGCAAGTAAACACGGAACTGAATATCAAGCAGGATCATCCCCTGAACTTTTGTACGCTGCTGCTGGAGGAAGTGAAGATTGGGCTCGTGGTAATTTTTTTATTATTTAGAATCGTTGGTTTTATCTTATTCTACTTCGAAAGTGAGTCAAAAAATGTTTTATTGTGATTTTCAGGTGTTGCTAACATTAAGTTCTCGTATTGCTATGAATTGAGAGACACCGGAAGGTATGGTTTCATTTTGCCAGCAGACCAAATTATTCCAACAGGGGAAGAAACCTTTTTGGCTGTTAAATCAATGGTTGAAGATGTCCAACTTTATTATCGTATTGGGACTGGTCCCGTCGATTCCAATACTGAAGTTCCCGTTGAATCAGAAACTACAAATTCTACTCGATTTTAAACTAAAAACTTTCAGATCTGTTGTTATCATATAATCCAATAAAAATAAATCGCTGCGAACAAAAATAATTCACCACGGAAGATATGAATGTAAAATTTGAAATAAAAATTAAACAGTTTATGTGTGGCTTTATTAATTTCATGTGATAGTTAATATTCTAGTTATGTACAAAATGTTATGTTATGCAGACTCACAATTTTTAATGTACCTCACTATAGAGGTGGGAGCGGGGCGGTGAACCCGCATACACCCCGCAAATTGTGGGTGCTGGCTTAAAAAATTTCGGGTGCAAAATTTTCAAACGGGTTTGCAGGTTGAAATTTGATAAAGGTGTAATCATGGAATAAATAATTATATATAAAGAAAATTTGGAGAAATAGTGTATAGAACAATTCAATTCCCTTAGTGGAGTATTCCCACTGTGGTACATACCATGTACAGTCTTAATAATTTTGGTACACACAAAATCGCTGCCATATTCCAAAATCAATTTCGGGGAGGGCAAAACCCTAATATGAAGTACAAATGTATCTATTTCTTGTAAAATTGAGCTAATTTGAACCAAAATCAACATAAAATGCTTAGAATTTGCGCGTAAATCGATACATTTCGCAATTTTATGGGCTTTTACGGATTTCAGGAAAGGCAATTGCCCGTTTGCCCTTCCCCTTTCACATGATATGAAATACAGTTGGATTGAAAAAAATCTCTACAAACGAAACTTCTCGTAAAAATTTAAACTATATGTATAAAAGGCAGATCTCTTCTGATATAGATTATTTCTATATCTATATATCTCTGATTTTTATATAGTTTTTTTGTAGGATAATATTTTAGCTAAGGAATAAGTATTAAAATTGTAAAAAGTAAGTGTTACAATAATAATTATCTATTTTAACAATTTTATTGGCTCATGTAATATCAATCAATCAATCAATCAAAGTCAACTTCACTTGATTATGTAATTAATACAAACGTTCATAATATGCTTACTTGGTGATTCGATTTGATTATAAAACAACAAAAGCATTTATACAACACCCCAAAAACGAATAATTTTCAACACTTCAACCCAAACGATGGATTGGGATTATATAAACATGTTTACTATAAATTATAAATAGATAGAAACAGTTTCATAACTGCGATGTTTTTCATTCTCATAATCTTACAGTAGTACTTCAACGGAACAAACAAAAATTGACCTAATAAAAGTATTCATATCAACTATAAACAAATTGGATTGACTACTTTTCGGGTAGTTCGAGTTGGAACTGCATAGGTGTTACTGCAATTTTTATAAAGTAGAATTAAAAACACCTAAAAAATGACAAATATGAAAATACGACAGGGTTTCATTTATTTAGCATTTCCAATTTTACTAGGGTTATTTAGTTCACATCCATCAGGAGTTACAGGTCAGAATCAATGTCCGGCTGAAAAGGATCGAATTGATTGTCATCCGTCTCCTTTTCCGACACTTAGCGGTTGTGAATCTCGTCGGTGTGTATGGTGTCCTCCTGAAGGAGACAATTTATTAAATGCCCCAAAATGTGTTCTCCCATCAAGTTACGGCTACCAATCTGACGGTTCGGTTATACCGACGGCAAATGGATTCAGGTCATTATAAAATTTCTTTTATTACCAAAAATATTTTTCCCGAAACAATTTGTTTAGCAATTTTTAAAACCTGTATTTTTAAAAAACACAGTTAAAAAGGTTTTAAGAAATTAATCATAATACATTTATAATTCACAATTTAATTTATTCCATTCTATAATATAATACATTTTTTATATCTTATAAAAATATAAAATACCTACACAATGAAAAATTATCATGATTACACCCCCAAATTTAAATCCTGGCTATGCCCTTGATTGTCTAAAAATTCTCATAATATTATTTTGTTTTGAAAAGCATTTAATTATTGAAAAAATTATTGTAGACTAAATTTGAGACGAGCATCCAATCTTACATATTTTGGAGGAGACTCAGATTTGGTTACATTGGAAGTTGAATATAATTCTAACTACAGACTTCGAGTAAAAGTAAGCGATTTCTAATATCATATTCAAATAAAAAATATTCCGTAGATAATATAACATTTTTTAAAGAAATCAAAAAATTTAATGGGAAAAATGTTGTGCATTTCAAAGATATCAGATGGAACTCCTCGTTATGAAGTTCCTTTGGAAATTAATCCTCTTAGTGGAGCAAATAATACCAATCAGTTGTACACAGTAGAGCTTTACAATGATCCAGTGTTTTCTTTTAAAATCCTGAGACGCTCCACAGGAACTGTGATTTTTGACACCTCACTAGGAGGATTGACATTTTCAGACCAGTTTTTACAAATCTCTACACGATTACCGAGCCAAAACTTATATGGAATCGGAGAAAATGAACAGCATTCATTTAAACACGATTTCACGAAGTATTCTAACTGGGCATTATTTACCAGAGACCAGCCACCCGAAGTATGTACCTTTCTTCTAAACTCATATTTTTGAAACTTCTAATTTCTAACACTAGTACACAAATAATTCATACCTAGGACTTTTACCAATTTCGAATTAGGACAATAATTCGCTTACAATTAGTGATAAAGGGAAATATTAATATATATTAATTAACAGGGAAATGCTAATATGTATGGTGTTCATCCCTACTACACTGTCCTTGAAAATGACGGAAATGCTCATTCAGTGGTTTTCATTAACAGCAATGCACAAGGCAAATTTTAAGACAATTTATAGTTTCTAGAATGAGAGATTTTCCAGAACAGTTTTTTGATTGTCTTCTGGAATTATTGTCTTTGCAGAATTTGTAGTTCTTCCCACTCCAGGGTTGACTTACAGAACCATCGGTGGAATTCTGGATATGTACTTTTTCTTGGGTCCCACACCTGAAAATACTGTTCAACAATACACGGAGGTAAAAATACGATGCAGATTTCATCCATAATGTAAAACATAAAAAATAAACTCTTCATTTGTTAATAGGCTATCGGAAGAACTCCAATTCCTACTTACTGGTCATTGGGCTTTCAACTGTGTAGAATCGGATACAACACTTTGGGTAACTTCCCGAAAACTGATATTAAAATTATTTTTTACAAGCTTTATGAATTACACCATAATGCATTTTGATACTATAAATACGCGTACAAATTTCAGAAAATATGCAAGCTGCAGTGGACAGAACAGCGCAATATGGAATTCCTCAAGTACGCCATCATTAATGAATTACGAAATGTTTATTTTAAGAAATACACTGAATTATTTTGCTATGATTAATATTGATACAATCTGTATTGTTGTAAAGGATGTACAATATGGTGATGGAGACACAAAAGACCGTAGCCTTGATTTCACTGTGAGTCAAGATCGTTTTCAGCGTTTACCAGAATATGTTAGAGAATTGCGAGCAAAAGGAATCAAATATGTTACCATCTTGGTAAGTTGGTCTTCTCCCTTTCGTTTTGAAATAGGTATTTTATATACGAATTAATAAAAAGAACCTTTCGTATACTTTTTTCTATGTAATAGAATCCTTTCACTACGACTGCCGAACCGCCTGGAACTTACAGACCATTTGAACTTGGAAATCAACTTGATATCTGGGTAAAAAATCCAGATGGTAGCCCTGTTAAGGGTAAAGTGTGGCCCCCAGATGCTGTATATTATCCAGACTATACTAAAAACTCTACTGTGCAATGGTGGATCACATTAATATCAGAATTCAAACAAATTATTGACTTTGAAGGCTTATGGATTGTAAGAATCCATATATTATACTAACAAATAATTTCAAAGCACTATTGAGTCAAATTCTTTGCCTATAATTTAAAAATATGTCTGAAGAGAACGTAATGCTGGAAATTGTTCTTCTAAATTTAGGATATGAATGAACCAGCGAATCTATTCAAATCAGAAGTTGGGGAATATTGTCAAATCAATAAATACAATAATCCTCCGTATGTTCCCAGTAAGAAAATTACATACAATATATTAACATACCTACACAATTCTATTTCGAATGAAACGATTTAATTGCAAATATTATAACCTACATAAAAATATCTATAAAAATAACTTGGCTCATTGAAACGTAATGTAGATATCCCCGGAGGATATTTGCCAGGTCAAACCATTTGTACTGATGCCTTGGATTCAGTAGGAAGGAGGCAATATGATACTCATTCCCTTTTCGGGTGGTTCATGTCTTTACCAACTGTAGCGTAAGTTTATTTAGACTGCAGATTTACATCAAATATGTTACGTTTAATTTGCCAGCAAATATGTATCCTGTAAGCGTAATTAATTCATTTTTAAACCTTGCAGAGCTGTGGAAGCAGTCAATCCTGGGAAAAGAGCGTTTGTTTTAACCCGATCAACTTTCGTTGGATCCGGTAAATGGGTGGCTCACTGGCTCGGAGATAATTTTTCAAACTGGCCAAACATGCGTTATTCTATTATTGGAACACTTCAGTTCAACCAATTTGGAATACCATTTGTAGGAGCCGATATTTGTGGATTTATTGGTAACACAACATCGGAATTATGTCAACGCTGGTTGGAACTGGGTGCTTTCTATCCATTTGCAAGAAGTCATAATGGGGGTGCAGTGGTAATTGAAGAAAAAAATATTTTGTTTCTCATTTTGACCCATAAATCTTTTAAATTGTTTTTAGTTACTCTTGTCTTAATTGAAATATTTGAAAATTATTGTCGATATTTTTGCTAATACGGTTTCAAATTGTGTAATTGTAAATTTGCACGATTGATATTTTAATTTTTTTTCTCTAAGGAACAAGATCCTGGCTCTTGGGGTGCTGCTGTAGCAGATTCGACAAGGAAAGCCATGCTAACTCGTTACACATTGCTACCTTATCTGTACACTTTATTCTTTTATCATTACACACAAGGAAATACCGTAGCTCGAGCTTTGTGGCATGAATTTCCTCAAGATGTAAGAACTCGAGAGATTGACCAACAATTTTTATGGGGACCAGGCTTGATGATTTCTCCAGTGTTGGAACAGGGAGCTACAACTAAAAGTATTTATTTCCCTCAAGCTCGTTGGTACGATTATTACACGGGTAGGGAAGTTCTCAATATTGGAACTGGAATAATTGAAACACTGTCAGCTCCCTTGGACTACATTCATTTACATTTAAGAGGAGGAGTGATTTACCCCTCACAAGAACCTGCACTAAACACAGAGTTGTCCAGACAAAACCCGTTTAATCTTACAGTTGCATTGGATGCTAATAACCGAGCTGAAGGAAGACTTTATTATGATGACGGAGATTCTTTAAGTAAGTGAATCAAGAAGTTACCCAATTGACAAGCTCAAAACTATTTGCATTTGATATAGAAATGAGATTATTATTTTTTATTGACTTTTTTTGAAAAGTTTTGATTGAATTATATAAAGTAACTGACTAGAATGTAATTGCCGTTAGTAAAGTTGGTTTTACTAAATTCATTTCTTATGGTTTTACGCATTGCAGATCCGATTGATACAGGGAGATATTATTTGGCAAGGTATGTATACGAAAATGGAAGTCTGACTACGCATATTGAACACGATGGATATCCAACTATGAATGAAAGAATAATTCAAGAAATTAAGATTCTCGGTCACACATCACCACTTGTAAACAATTCGGCTTCAGTCAATGGAGAAATAGTTCCTGTCACTAGAACAATGACCGGAGGAATTATTTTAAGTTCATTGAAATTAAGAATCAATTCATTTGTCGCAATTCATTTTACGTGATTGTGTCCTACATATTTACCTGTTTAAGAAAAGTTGTACGATTTTTAAAATAAAAGTGTGATTAGTTGTCTCAAGAAATGAAAATGTTTTTTTTTTCATTTACACAATTCAAACTCTATGCTACTGCGTAAAATTACGAACTAGGAGGACTAAATTTTAATGTTCATAGATAGGTAATATTTATTGTCAGCAGGGACGTATCCAGGATTTCAGAACGGGGGTCTTTAGTTTAATTGGACTTAGAAATTAAAATACAAAAAAATATATATATTTGATCTTGTGATCATAAAATTAAATAAAAATTGTCATTCCGGGTAATTTGTCAGCATTGTCATATTATAGTCCGATTTCACAATTTGTCGTCGAGTGTAATTGCTCATGGCGCAAAATTAAATAATTTGGGAAAAAAATTTGTGTGATATTATGTTAATTAAAATAACCTCCTTTTTAGGATTTCGGGGAGAGGGGGGACACATTTCAAGTTAGTAGCTTCAAAATTGCTCCAGTTATCGCAACGAGAGATACGGACATAATATGTTCACATGACTGCACTTCCAAGAAAACAATCACATAAAATAAACATTTTTTATATAAATCTTCGACATATTATAATGTTAAACATAACAAAACTATGCTAAATATCCGGAATTTGCTCATTGAGTATTTCTATTGGTAAAAGCAGTTCATAGTTCATATTCATATTCGTTCGGGTAACAAAAAGGGTGAAAAAATGGTTGAAGGACCACCGCCTCCAGCCTCCAGGCGAAGGCATCAATTTAATGAAAGTGAACTTTTCCGAAGAGCTGATACATTTCGTCATATGCTAATGGAGGATTTCCGGTTTATGGAAGCTGCAAGAATGCATTCGGGTGAATACGAAGGAGCTACCCTGCAAACTGACGATTTAAAGCGTAAATAGTAATCCCTGATTTTGACCAACATTTAATCTCATTATAGAGAAGCATAATATTAACTAATTTTATATATAATAATTTTTAAATGCATCATACTATGATGATTCATTTTTCGTTTATTATTATTACACAGCTAGACAAAAACTTAAGAATCTGATGAATACAAATCCCAATGGCCTTGTAAATTTTGCATCATATATTCAGAGACCTCCAGTCTTCGATGTAAATCTCAATCAATAATACAATTTTAAAGAAATTGAAATTGCATAGGTAATATACAGGGTGTTTCATAAATGAGACGAAGTTTTCATTAAGTAATAACTCATGAACCAGAAAGAGTTATGATTTGAGATAAATATCAATCGAAAGGGGAGACTTCAACGTTCATTTTCCTGTATGGGTTGTATAATTTTGATACGTTTAAGGGGTCGGGATAAGGTTTCATAAAAAATGGTCCTCCACCGTGTTAAAATCAAAGTCAATTTTGCTTTGAACTGACGTAGTTCATGAACCAAAC
>JAQFYB010002672.1:0-23103 GCA_034694085.1 Pogonognathellus longicornis
CCAAAGTGTTTGAAACAAGCGCGCATAATGTGAAATATGTCGAAGGGAATATTTGATGGCTGGACGTGAGACGGCTCATATGCCTTTTCACCACATATTATGAAATCTTGAGCACTCATTTTAAAACCCAATGCTCAACACAAACGTCTCTACACAGATGACAGATTCCTAAACTTACTACTTACCTAATTATATACAGTAAAAATATACGAATACTAATTAGATATGTACACTGATAAACATTATGGGTATTGCCTATACCACATTGATTTTAAAATTATTAAAACTAATCAGTGTGCAAAGTTAAATAAATCCTTGTAGCAATGAGAAATATGTTTTACATTTTCAGCTTTTCCATTATGATATAGGTATAGGTTATTCACTTTGGAACTAGGTATATTTTATACAAATGATATTTTTAAGATACATCGTAAGATTAATAAGCAAATTATCATTTCTATAGAATCCTAATTTATCGGTTTACACTGATTGCCCATTTAACACTTAATTACCTACTAAGAGATATCAAAATTTTGGCAATATGTGCAAAAATCATTGTAAAGCATTTAGCATTTAAAAAATGGTAAGATTATTCTTTTTTGAGTTTATTTAATTCTGCTTATTGTATGATTTCCAATACATCATGATCTAATTATTAAATACTACAACGCATGCAAAAATTGTAGTAGGCATTCTTACTAGAAGAACGGACTTAATATTTCAATGTCGTTTGCTTCAAGATGTTACAGCTATAAGTATGACAAGCCTTTGAAGGATGAATGGAAATGGAAGTACACCAGAATTTCTTTTGACTGAATGAAAGCTCTTTTAGAGTTTGGCTTTCTTTCCCACACATCGTAGACACATAACACACATATACCTGTACATCTTTAATATTAATAGAACCCTTCTAACATGTTTTCAATATGTTACAATATTGTATGTCTAGTTTATCAGTACAGTATCAGTAGTAGTTGTATCCATTAGGTCCGCAGCAAAAAAAATGTTTAAAGAGCTGTATGAAATGGTAGAGTGAAAATCCCTTACACTTCCATTTCCTCGTCATACACTATTACGTACAAATCTAGCCGTGGCATACCTATCGGCACAGTTAAATAGCCATGGACTGGAACTCATAATGGGAGTTATAGAACACGGATTACGAGAGAGATACAACTTACAACAACAACAAAGATTGTCTGTTAACGGTTGACTTTTATTCCCGGTGAATTTTCCATCGTGAGGATTCCCCCTCTGTGTGGCTCCTTTCATTCATTTAGATATCGGTTTGTTGGTTTTATATCTTTACTCGTCCGAATCTCCTATAGCATTGAATGCTCACAGTACTACTAATGTAGCGAGTGTTTCATATTTGCCGTATATTATGTTACTTGGATTGGAATAGCAATAGAGCACACATACACATATGCCTCCAAATGCCCACTTACACATTACACATCAGAAAAGTTGGTTTATCATTACCAGTTCTTGTTCTGGTGCTAGAACTATATCGGTACTTACATAAACAGTGAGAGTGGACCTATAAGGTTCCTTAAGGGATGTAATGGCATGGGTAATGTGCGATATAGGCTGTGACACGGTATAAGGTAAAATATTAGAGTAATGCATATAAATATGTATATATAGAGAGAGGCAGGAGAAAAGCAACCCTTACAGAGAATCCATTTAGAAATTCCTATTGAAATTGTAGAATGGAATGTGCATTCGAATTCCCATTCACAATTCCCCATGGATGGATTCACTGTAATGGTTCGTTCATCGTTCTATAGCTTTTCTCTTTCAAGCCGCATTCCTCAATCTGAAGGAAGGCTGGGAGACTCGGACACAAATCTTTGAGAATCAACATATTCAAGTGGTCCCAGTACCACTAACACTCCAATGACTTTTTTCTCATCTTTCATCTTCTTCCCAGCACAAAGTCTTATTTTCTGGAACTGATATATTAAACTGTCCTATCAAATAAATATAAAAACTGTGAGCAAACAGAAAAACAATATGTACGACTCTCTCACGACAGCCGAAAAGATAAGACACATTATTCCTCCTAGTCCTAAGAGTATGCTTCTCTATGTATGTATTTCTATGTCCACCCTTAATATTCTCATTGGCTTTTATTTCATATCACCACGCAGAGAAAGGAATCCCGTAGTTTCGACGTCACATATTATATAAGTGCACACATTTGATTTTTTTATTATTATTGCCTACCTGGTATATAGGCACAATGTGTAGTATGCGGTATGCAGCGATAAATGTATATTTACCTTCATTC
Source organism: Pogonognathellus longicornis (assembly GCA_034694085.1). NCBI lineage: Eukaryota > Metazoa > Arthropoda > Collembola > Entomobryomorpha > Tomoceridae > Pogonognathellus > Pogonognathellus longicornis. The sequence continues at coordinate 2,294 of JAQFYB010002672.1, forward strand.
TATTGTCAGACAAGGTAAATAAAGCTTCGCATCAATCAGCGCGTTTCTTATTCTTAGCAGGCAATTTGTAGATACACAACACCATCCGTATAACAGCAGGACCATCAACGCAAAATGAATTCGGGAATTCAATTTGCTGTATGGAATACTGATACAGAAAAAATTGCAGGCGCATTGTGTCTGACAATGCTTGATAGTATCGCGTTGGGCTTTGAGCAAACAAAAGCATTCCAAGGAATCCCCATGCTCCATTCCGATGAAATGTGGAGATCTTCCCACTTTTCTCCTTTCTTTGCCCAGCAGTAACATACAACCAACAAAGTACTACTGATTCCACCTTGAAAGCAAACACACTATTGTTTACATAGTATTGTTACACCAATGAGAATTTATTAATTAATTGCCAATAACATTCAACGGCAAATGGAAATAAATTCTCCGTTAAACATATTTGTGGTATCCATTTATGCATCACCCATTATGTTTATCGTTTTTATAAAATCCGTTGAATGTAAACAACGATGCTAAACTAACTACAAAATAAAATGCTGCTGTCAAATCGTATGGTGTTGGTTGGCCTTTTTTAAACATTCGTTCAAAACAAGACTTTTGACATTTAATTTGCAAACCTATTAGGTATAATTAATTAGATTGTTTTTGTATGTATAGTATTGATTTAATGTATTATTCAATATAAAGCTTGTTAGCTTGGATGTTTTCCAAGTAGGCACAGATTTATTCACCTTAATTACATTTTACTTGAGATTCAACGTTCTAATCAATAAAATACAATTAATATAAGTAGGTACTGACTCCGGACGTTAGTATACTTGATGTTTTTGTTCATTCTACGTAGAAATACCAGGAAAAAGGTAAGACATTTTATTGTTTTCGCTAAATTCGCATGTTTTTGGTACTTTTGTAGAGCTTTTATTGCTACAAACAAAGATGAGACTTTGGGAAACACAAAAATAACATCTTGGGTGGAAGTATATCTCAATGTCATACCTTGTTTTCCTTAGTCGAGTAAAACATACAACGCATCCGCATTCAGTAATAAAAAAACTATTTACCATTAGAAGATGGGCTTTTACGATGACAATAAACAAACCATTAGTCAAGGCCAAAAGCACTCTCATTTTTAACAGAATTTAAGTTAAATACGTCATTTATGCACTAATCTTGGCATAAAGTTACCAAACAATTCACATCATTTGCTGTTTTTTTGAAATTTAATGGAGCAGTACCTATTGTATCATCATTTTGACTCTCGAATGTGTGAACCCACCATTACATTTAAGCCAATAAGGTTTAATTAAAACATTATCTAAATCCTACGCTAAAACTTTCGATGTAGTAATACATACCTACCTTGTCCATAGGTATACGACCTCGAAAATACACCTTGAAGTATGGTGTACGACAATTTTGTTACTTAAAATAGCGGCTAGAAATGCATTTACAGTTACGAGTTTGTATATGAAAAGTTGTAAAACATTTATAACCAAGCACTGTTCATGTTGATGAGGTAAGCTGCTATTCTAGCTATACGGCAATATAAAGTTTATTATTAAAATTTCTACACGCTTATATTTATACACAAAAATTCTATTTTATTATATTGTGTTATAAAAGCTAAACCTAAATTGCACTACATGTGTATGTATACATTTTGATGCATTAATTACCTAGTACTATAAAGTGAAATAATAAGTTGTATATTATAACAACATGGTTCGTTTTATCTTTGCATCACTTGAGACGAAAATTCTGGGATTTTAGATACGAACGTGAAATAGCGTTTGCCCTTTATACAGGTCAACTTGGGAAGGTAAGGAGGGATAATCTTGACTTCCTTTCACCATTTGACAATATGACATGGGCACTTGAGCTTAACAATGCATAAAATGTCTCATAAGGCAAAACGTAAAATTGGCTGCTTATTCTACAACTTTTTACTTAAGGTACTCAAGATGTATTCTCTCGTCGGTCATAATAATAATAAACGCAAGCTTGCAAAACATTAGACAGATACGATTTTGCCAGTTGTGGTGCACACTAGCACACTGGACACGCTATGCCGGTTCTGTTAACAGAATGCACTACATCCTCCTGCCAGTTAAATCCTCCAATGGATTTTTGAACTCTTTTAATTCATGTCTCGGTAAAAGGACAGAGTTCATAAAGTCATAAAGAGCTATTCATATAGACAGCTAGATTTTTATAATAATTGAACTAGGAACTTTAAAAGAAAAGTCAGGTTCGTAATAATATTTTGAACTGGTAATAGTATTCCTCAAAGCATTAGTTCCAATTAAATTAGAATTGGAGCCTTCTTGTAAATACGTAAGATACTGTAACAACAAAATTAATTCTCAAAGGTTGAGAAGAAAATTGAGAGTTTAAAATGGCTGGAAGCACCGTGGCGTCGTCGTCGTTATCGTTGGAGCACTGCTATAAACGGCACGACTTATTTCCCTCCAGGGTCAATCGCGTAGCACGGTAATTGTTCATTGGGAAAACGAGCGTTGGTTTTGATATAATGATATACTTTGTAATATAATACATGTTACACATACACACTCACACAATGCAATGCAACTAAAACTAAAACTACAACACGGACTATTAATAGTGCTGTTCGTCTGAACTCTGTTTGGAAAAGTATTTCTACATAAAGTTAGAGAGTCTTTATGAAGTTGCACTACTGGCGGCGTTAAAAACAGATAGGCTATACTTATCTCTACTTTGGTTTTAGCTTTAAAAGTTTTTTGTGTTTGTACATACATACATATATGCATTACTAGTTAATCCGGCCGCGGAGCAAAGTTGAGTCGTGAGCCTGTAGACTTTGGCAAAGTAAATGTGTGTTCTTGTGTTCATGAGAAACCTGTGTGTTCATGTTATCGTTGCTATTACACGTACTATGTATATGTGTTGGTACGTGTATCTTCATTCTGCTCTTTGCTGAACTGCCACGAGTTGTGGAGAGCTGTCAGCACACTTGAAAGTGAAAGTAAAAGCTGAGCTGAACTTGTTGGAAAAATAATTTCAATTATTTATTTACGGTTCCCAAGGCATGTCCTTAGTTTTCTCAGAGAAAGCCATGTAGACAGACAGAAGTAATTTGTTTCCTTACTCGTTTAATGGGGACACGGGGAAAATTCGGTCGCTGTTGATGATGACCATTTTTCCTCTTGCTCTCTAACGGAGCACACCTACTTTTTGCACGGGGCTTTACATCCAGTCAACGGCTCTGCAGTGAAATACAGCTTCAGTTTTTTACTTTTTACAATATCAACCATAGCATTGTACGTGTGTTGCTGACATACATACTACTATACATACACGCACAACACCATTATGTATGTGTAATGCATCTAATACATGCCTACTTGCATATAGGAAACACACTAACATAGAGCTAGCTATTGGACTACTGGGCCATCATTCTCAAAGGTTGAATTGTTATTTGGGCTGAGCTGCATCTACAAATACATACGACATACGACTACTGTGTATATGGATAAGTATTGGTATGTGGCCAGACTTGGTTTAGTTGAGTTTAGACGGGAGTTTTAGTATATTTCCTCCAAATCTCTTGTTCCCTGGTCGAACAGTTTTTCTGTAAAAGAAAGCTCAGCTTGACAAAGTAGTGCCATATACAATACACCCCTGCTGAGCATCGAGTTCAATTCAGATTCCTTGTTGAAGCATTCATAGTTTAAGTTTAGCCATATGATGATGGCAATAGCAATGAATAGAAACTCCCTTCTTAAGCTCTACAGTCTCCATACACTTCTTGATTGCCACATCACACACGAACCAGATTATTTGTATATATGCTCCCAGCCCAAATGACATTAGATCATTTACGAAAACGAAATAACTGCCATTTCCACCACGTAGTGTATATGTAGATATGCCCCAGCAATTTCATCGTCTGTTACGGATATTTGTCTGTTTCCACATTCCACACGGCAGGACGTAAGTAGGATTCTTAGCAAAATCTTAATAATGTTAAGAAATACAACTTCCTTTCCAATACTTTCATTCCAGTGTACACTTCCAGATAATGGAAACTCACTTTCTAATTTCTACTTTCAAAACTATTCAAAAGTTTTCCTTATTTATGTCACTCTGAACGACTCTGACTTGAATTGAAATCACAATAGTTTCTAAATCCATGTAAAGTGTAGTTAGTGATTGTATTGCGCAACTAAGTTGATAAAAACTTTTTCCATATTAATTTTTTAAATTGAACATTGTTTGGTTATATGTTTACAAGTACCTACTAATGTTTTTACAGCAGGCGCAAAATTTCTAGTCTAAACAGCGAGGGTAATTACTTGACGCTTAATGTTAGTTAGTCCTCAATAGGACTTTCTAGTTTCTCCCCATCGATACATATATGAAACGTTTGAAAATCTTATTCATATGTAAGTTACAACTAATGTGAAGTAATAAACCAGTAGGTATACATAATGCTTGCAAGACAAAAACAAGGCACACCAGCTGCTGTGTAAGAGAAATTCATTGTTGAGGAATTCAACGAAGTTTTCTTTTCTTTAAGTTTTCAACTAAGTAATGATAAGCATTTGAAACGTACAATTAGTGTAATCTCTATGGGCCTTGCGGCAAGTAATAATAATAATAATATTATTTGTGTGTTCAGATGACATGAGAAAACACATTATTTCATTCCACATCACTTAATATGATGAAATAAGTTGGAAATGAATCATTGCATTTTTTATGTCATAGAAAAAACTATTCTAACTGCTATATAAAAATCGGCTTGCAAAGGAATTTCTGTTTGCGAAATTATGTGGAGTAGAGATTTTGGAATAACAGACGATGCCGCTCCAGTAAGAACTTTTAATGATATAGCGGCAGTGGGGATACACAGAATGAAAGAAATAATATGGAGTATGTAGTACGCATGAAATATTACAGTTTAAAACTAAAACGATTATAACAATAAGTTGGCTAAATATGAGGTCAGAAGCTCAGCTGGTGTATAAAACGAGTGCCGTGTTGTTCCATCATGCAGATTGCACACTGCAGACAAACCTTGCAAAATAAAGGATAATGCAATTTTCGTAGTAGTACATACATTAAATGGTATAAAGCGAAAATGCAAGTGAAACACTTTAATATTATAATGCCATAATGCTATAACACACTCTCTGCTGCATAAAATATGCATGCTCGCCCTTTTTCCAGATAAACGTATTAGGTTGAAAGTGTACAATGACGCATCATGTGGTGTCAAGGCAATTCAGCAAAGAAAGAGCGCAAAATTGACAACAAGTCTTAAGTTTAAAGTAGTGGCTCATATTTGGTAGGAGAGAAAGTGCATGAACGACGCTTTAGTCGCAACACAGACTTAAAGACGAGTGAAATGTCAAAGAGAATAATAACATCCCTGCAGAATAGAATAGGTAGACGAGCATGGAACTAATTTATTTGTCACGTCACTTGACTCACGACTTACAGAAATACTCTGTCGCGTGTATCCGTGTATGTGTCTATGTCATGTATACACAACCTATATAGCATACATTATACTTGTATACTTCTAGCACTTTCTGCACAACTAATGGATAGGCAAGTTGAACGTTGAACGTGGAACAGTCAAGATCCCTGGCTCTGAATGCACACAAGAAAAATATATACACAATCTCCGACAGAATTTGCCGTCTGAACTTTTCTGTTGTGTTATCTGAGTGTCAGCTGAAGTTGAATTTACAATGACAGTGACGGCACTTCTTCTCCTGATAAAATTGTCTCTGTATCCACTATCTACACTTCAAGCCTACTTCACTCTCCACAGATCACTACCCTCCTACAGCTACAGTCAAACACTCTCAGACATCAACTCAAGTAGACTTACAGCCTTTCTACAAAACCAAGATGCCGTTATTATATAGGTCAGGATTCCTCATACTGGCACATATACCAACAGCCTACAGTGTACAAGTACAACCAGCAAAAGATTTTACTTTTCCATTTTATAGCGTGTTTCTTATGTTTTTCTTTCAACTACAAACTACACACATCTTCCTTCTTGGCCAGCGTACTGTATTCGTGTTATACATTTTTATCATGTGTGCCATTACCGTATAGAGGATTCCATTTCGGGGGAGGCCAATTGACTACTAAAGGTCACATAACCCCTTTTTCAACAAAAATGCCTAGTATGAATTCCCCAATTTCGAGAGGGGTCATTGCTCCATTTGCCACCCCCTCAATACACACTTGATTTGTGATATCAGGCACAATGCTCAGAAATAAAGTCCCTTAAGACTTAAAACCATGTACAGCTTAATAAAAATCCTAATTGTGATTGTGAGTGTCTTGTTCGCAATAGCAATGCACACACTATAAATGTAACACATAATCAAAAACCTAATTGCCACATTTTTTACGATATAGAAATATTCCATTAAACCCGAACGGAACCCATGCAAAATCAATGTAGCGATTAAAAGCAGTAAACTATGATTGTAACTTTGAGTGCTATTATCACAAACAGTTTCTATGTAGAACAATAATATCTGAAATGAGTACACACTTTCTATTCTAACAGGATAATGTCTAACTTTGTGTATTAGTAGCAGTAGTAGTAAATTTAAAGGTAAATAACCCTATAACCCTGATTTTCTGCAAATCGCTTTTCTGCTTTAATGCTATTGCTCACGAAATTTATTTTTTGTGCAAACTTTGGGAACATTTTGTGTATTGGGAAGTTCTACTGTAATAGTAATAGTTTCCATCCACACGGCATAAATGAAGAGTAGGTAGGTAGCTAAAGAAAGACAAGAGGATGGTATACTCAGCAAGAGTTACATCATCGGGCTGCGAAGTATGGTCAACATAGTAGTGACACATGAGAATGGATGGTTTCTTTTTAGCCCTGCCGACTGTAAAGACTGTTCCGAATGTGTAGGTCTTAAAGAGGGACGAACATAGAACTGTATGTGTGTGTATAGCGTATATATAGTTGAGTGTGTAATGTAAATGCACAGAAACATAAGTAGATGTTCGTAGATGTAGGAAAAAGCGGGTGAAATTCTTCGTGAAAGAAACAAGGATCCGAAGACAGCGCAAAGGGAGAATTATAGGTAGTGGGAGCATAAATTATAGATATAGCTGGTAGTTGCTAATAGGACGAGCCTTTAACAAACATGATCATTTTTGTGTACTCATCGATAAGATATGTTTGGAGTCTCTACGCAGCACACGTTTGTTAGAATAAGATGAAGCATTGGGAGAGAGGCTCTCTTTATTGACCTGAGTCATCATCATCAATAAGATAAGACGCCACGTCGCTATATGAGCCAAGTCAAGATGGTTTATATTTATGTAGGGAAGGGACCGGAACCAGGGATAGATTTGTATCTTGTGTGTGCCAGCAGGGAATATCAAGTACGGATAAATACAAAGCACTTTCAACTTCTGAATAGTGCCATTCTACGCCGACCTGACAAGTTTGCAATATAAAAAGTCTATTTGTGCCCTTGTTATTGTTAAATAAAACTGTTGCCAATATACCGCCAGAGTCACCAGACAACCAACCATAGCAAGGAAGTCCCTATAAGCTTCCCAAATTCGGTTCACTTCCTTTTTGAGGAGGAAGTGAACTCAATTCGTTTTGTCTTTTACAGAGAACGGGCGAAGTGAAGAAACAATAAAACTCGAGAGACACACAGACACCTAACTAGAACTTTCTTTGTGTAACACTCCATAATGTTCCACATGCACACTACACGCGTAGACGCAATATGTTGGCTGCGTTATGGTAATTTACAAGTTGAACTACTGCAACTATACGCTGGCGATATTCTATGTACGTATATACAGCTACAGTGTACCAACAGAGCTTTGATAGTAATTTATTTTGGAGCAGTTCTTTATGTTTAATGTATTCTCTTTTTCCTACATTTCCCCACACACTTGAATTTAGTGTGCACACAAAGGACACTACTTCTACGTAATCCTAAGTATGGATTATATTTCATAGGAGTCATACAAGATGCACTATAGCACTGTATGACGTATAAATCGTTCAGTCTCATAAGCTCATTTCCGTTACCTCTCTCTCATCTCAACCACTTTGTCTATCCTTTATTTGATTTGCGTGAGTTTGCATATCATTTCCTTCTAACAGAAATATTCTACTCGGATTTCAACACACTCCTTCATATGTGAACACTTTGCATAATACAATATTCCTCATACATTACTTATGGAAACAAAATAGGAAAATCTAACTATCTTTGTGTCAAATTTCTATTATTTGTTCTTTCCAAGTCATGTACATACATGTGAGCTTCAGACATAAATATTCTACAATCGAATATTCCTTTTTCATATAATATGTATGTGTGTAGTCTGTGGTGGGTATGTTTGGCTGTAAGGTTGCCAAGTTCAGAAAAACGGCAAATATATTAAAACGCCAAGTTTCTTTTGAGATAAACAAATAAGAGTTTGTCTCAAAAAATAACTTACGTAGTAATACTAACTGGATTTAATACACTTTTTAAATAATTAGTAAAATATCCCTTGTCAAAAGAAGATGAGGATTTAAAATTTTTTATAAACAGGGATCGGCAAAATATTTATTTCTATATTCGTTCAGTGCACTCCTACAGCCTTCAAACTTTGTATTTATTTGCTTTGACGCAAATAGAGATAAATAAGGGCTACTTAAAAATATTTTAAATATTTCAAACATTTGCCGATCCCTACTTATAAAACACATAATATATGATTGTAAGTGTTACAATAGTGTGGAGATTTTTAATGGCAGTGAGAGCTTTTGAATAAATAATGCAAAAAGTGTACAAGTTTTTGCGGGATTTTTGCAATAAATTTATCTATCCTCCTGCTGTTGACTTGAAAAAGACATATATCAATACAATAATTATGAATTATACGACGCCATCAATATCACAAAATGACATTAACCTGTTTATTAAGTCTTAAACCTATTTTTTAGCATTTAATTATTAAACCAACTACGATAAGCTAGGGACTCAACCCACTATCTGTTATCTGTAGTCAGTTAGAGAAAGTCATTACTTATTTAATATAGCTGTAATTATGATAATAATACCAACGGCCTATTTAAAACGCTCATTTATTTTCAATGGCATTAACATCAAAATTACATTTTATTTATGCATGAGACACCTACGTAAAATTCGCTATGTAATGTAAAATGGAAAACGTAAGCAGTATGGATGTTCACAGGTTTTGAACCAATGCCCAAGGAGTGTGTGCTATAAATCTTACACAGAGTAGTTGCATGTACATGTAGCATTCATCATAATTGAATTATAATGGAGACGTGCAAGTAGTTAAAAATGCATTCAGTAGTGCTACATTAAACTTAGCCAGAAGTACACTTTTTGTATGTAAGTGTATGGTTTTGCACTTGTCAAAGCAGTATATTTTATAACCCATCACAAAATTTATGCACCTTTCCACTATACCTACATCAATGAATGAATAAATTACTCTCTTTTAGTTTGGGACATTGCAATTGTTGCACGTGACATTGACCCACACCGAAATGTTCCTCCTCTGTCCTATTAACTCTTGAGCCAAGCAAGAGTGACAAATGAGTGTGAAATAAAATCTAAACATTTCATTTTTTCATATTAAATAAATCCCATACAACGTTTTAACTTTTACTACGTGCCATCTCAACCTAAACAGTTCTTTAGTCTTTTACATTGTACAACATTGCAAATTGCATAACTAAATCCTAGGAAAATATGTCGCACATTATGTAGATCCTAAATTGTAAATAGAGAAAATGGATACTTATAATATGACAGATACTCAACAACAAAGACGAAGCAGGCATAAATAAATAATCATGATCCCGTGTGTATTGCATCAGAATGAATTGCCCAAGCTTAAAAAATTGGTCCTAAAGTGGCACAAGTTGGAAACACACGTATATTTTATAAGTATTTGAAATATTGATTTGAGACTAGTGTGTTGTGTATCTGATGACATGATGAGTGATGAATTGTGTTAGGATATGCCTGTATATGGATAAATTATTTCACATGTTAAATGACGTGAGCATCGACAGATTACATTACAGATACATCGAATAGGTCAACACTGTTGGTACTCGTCATTAAGTTATCAAAACGATCTTTATGACGCATTCCCTGTTACCACAACAGTTTGCAGTCATAATAATAATATATAGCAACTGTACACTACGCCTATAGGCACGATAAAAGTTTGTCCCTATATACAGAGTGGATTCACATAAAATAGCTATTTTGATTTTATGGTGGTCTGTATAAGGATTTGTGTTGATAATCGCTCCGCAGAAAGACTAGACACAGTCTGTGGATGCTTCTTTCACTTGGACACACTAGGGACAGAACAATTTGTTAGTAGAAGCTTCAGACACTTTGAAGGCTGAATGGAGTATGGAAGTAGTAGCGTTATAGGAGCAATGTACAGGCACAGCAGTAGTTAGCGATAATGACGAATGAATTAATCACTCACTGTTTCTTCCCTAAATGCATCTAGTGTCTAGAGATTCACTAACTTCTCAAACAAGAAACACTAACTACTATTACCATTACCACTCTGCCACTACTCCCTTCATCACAACTTCAATCAGCAACTTGAGCTTCTTAGAATCATTACTGCATTTCTGTAATTGGTAATGTACATGTTCAAACTTTTACAGCCACATCTACCTAATAATCTCCTGCCACAACTATAAAACCATTACGCTCTGCGCCACAAACAAAAATGAATTTAGCATCAAGCACTCTCCTGTGTGTGTGTGTTGTATAATTCAATATCGTAATTTATACAAGGAGCTGTATTATATGTACTGAAAAGTTACATAGCTGCTGTAGTCTTTACTGAATTTGCAAAATAATTAGCACACAAAGCCAAACGTTGATTATCCATTACACCAAAATAAATGCAAAACAAAATCTCTTGTGTTTCTATTATTTCATCAATTTATCTCATCAACAGCTTTTTAGCCATCAATTCCTGTATGGTGTGTGTACGCTATAATGAAATATAAACCATGACAAAAAACCAAGTGATTCAATCCATCCCTTCATTACTAAATTATGTATGTACATCTAGTAACAATTAATGTCTCTGCGAGAGCCTTAAATTCTCACATGTTGCTAATAAAGTGCATTCCTAAAGAAGAGGGAAGGCCAAACACGAAAACAAGCAGCACAGTTTCATTTCTACCAAGAAGAATTGACTAATTGTACATATGAAAGAAAGCTTTAGCATGTAAATCGCATACCTACATACAAACACAACACATGTATTGTACTTACAAGCATATCCTTTAACAATCCTTAACCTACTTTGACGTTGTAGCTAAGAAGTTGGGAAAATTGATTCCAGTTTTGATATCTACAAGTTTATAGTATGTAAAAGTAGCAATGTAATAATAACAATAGAAAAAATAAATCAAATTATGGAAGTGTAGAGTTGCGTTTGTTGTTGGGTTGTAGTTATATTACACGTCGTACGTAGCTACTTATAAAAATTCATGTGTACTGCGTGAGCTTTACATTGCTATAGTATGCTGTTGATTGATTTGAGGCTTATGGTTGTTTGTTAGCCAAGCCATGTCAAAAGGATCATACCAAGAATTCTTCACACACACACACAAATATCCCACGAGTTTAACGTTCACTATAAGATACAATAATTGCCAAGTGCATTGGTATGTTGTTAGGAAATGGCATAAAATACATTAGAGGAGAAATGACATGACATGGACCGATTGATTGGTTTTTATTCTTCCAGCTTTTGTGTCTTTGACTTAGCTCGATTTCAATTAAAGTATGAAATGTATAATATGAGTGGGAATCAATAAGACACACTATACGCAAAGATACGTGTCAGTGAAACTGATAGTGCTTGGCTGTATTGTGTGTTCGTGTGATGTCTCCTGTGTGTGTATGTCGGTGCACCAGTCGTAATTTACTACAAATGATTTTCCCAGCTTAAGGTCCCCTTTGAATTGACTTGACTCTTTCGCAGCGCAGCAGTTTCATTGAATTGTATTAACACTCCTACAGACACAACTTGCGTAGCCAGGGGGCAAGAGACAATGTCCCCCCATCCGAAATCCGGAAAATATAGGTTATTTTACCAAAAAAGAACCAAAAATGGCGAAACGCGAATTTTATGTATTTTATGTTCATTTTTGCCCAAATTAGCTCAAATTTTTCGCGCTTCGCGAAAATGAGCACGTATATATCTCATGTTTTGAGTTCCCCCCAAAACCAAGTGCTGGCTACGCCTCTGACAGACACTATAGTGCACTAGCACTGACGTTATTAGTTTGACTGTTGAACTGCATGAACATTGTGTGGTATGCTTTGTGGTGATGTTTTTTGGACGGTGATGAGACGACTCACGATGGCTGCTGGACTTCTGTAAAAGGCAAGGCGAAATGTTGTGGAGAAGTCAAGTTGCATCACAGATGAAAGAAATACTATTAATATTTCATAGGAACAATGCAATGATGCTCTCCAGCTCAGTCTCAGTCTCCAATGTCCAATGTCCAACAAACAACATCAAAAAGACACTCGAGCAAAGGGTTTGGCTCTTGGACTCATTTCCTTCCTCTGTCAGAATATTTCATTCCTTGCATTTCCTTCTGCAAACACTAATTCACTTACACATGCACCATATTGCCCTCTCTCTATCTCTCTTTGTCTCTCATTATTGCTCTCTTTTACACAGACTTCTCTGTGTTTGTGTGTATTATGTAGAGTGTCATTTAGACACAAGTGTTAAGTAAGAGCAAACATCAGGAATTTCTACACCTACTAGAATTCTGGTCGGAGTGGTGCTCATGCGGTTTTATAACGGACATATATTAAACAAATTATTGCAATAATTGTAATGCAGGAGTGCAGTGGTTGAATAGAGGAATGTAAATGTTGCAGTTACAGTCTGAATGAGACATGAGGGAATTTTTGGCAAGGCAGTGTGACAGCTTTAAAATGGCAATAAGTAATAAATAATGCTACCATTTATAAAAACAAACCGGAAATAAGAGGTATACACATGTACACTATTTCAAGTTGAATTTCTTGATAACGACAACACTATGTAATATTATACTCGGGGATTAAAACCATGGCTTTTTTGCACTTGAAAGTTAGCCAATAATTATTTTTTGTTTCTAGTTTCGTTCTAAATTTAGAATTTTTTAAGGGAAATGTTGTTAGAAATTTGGTCTGATATCTGACATCTACAATTTTGTGCTTTTACAATATTGACACCTTAGAAGAATACGGTCACTAATTTTATTTTATTAGCAATAAAACATTCACTAATCAGCAAAATTTGTCTTTCAATGTACACTTCAATCAACTTTTATACTTTTCAATTTCTTAACAATTGACCGAAATGTGTTTCTATGCCTTTTTACTTAATTCTTAACGTATCTACGCTATACTGCATCTTTGATAGCCACACAATACTCATCAAGTCCTCATTGTAACCCAACTAGGTATATACCTACGCCAATCAGCATTCCATTCAATATCGCAAGCAACCAATTTAAGGTTTCTCACTCCCAATTGACAACTGTTTTCTTACTTTTTCCAATTGCTTATTTATTAGATTCGACGATTTGAGTCAATAAGAGTAATGATAAAAACATTACATAAGAAAATAGTAAACAATGCTTGCTAAATAAGTGCATGGTAGGTAAATAGAACGAAGCGTGTTATTATTATTATTATTATTATTATTACATTACTCCTGTAGTCTACTATGGTACTACATGCAAATAGTTGATATGTATGGCACTTCTACCACTTACTATATGGTTATAGGCAGAATAATGCGTAATTCACGTTTGGTAGCAACAGAAACCTTAAGGTAGACGTATCCTGTTACTTTTGCATATTGTTGGTAATCAGAATCACGAATGGAAATGATTGGAGAGTACACCTCTGCAAAATGTGGAGTAAGACGTCTCAACGCAAAATAATAACAACGATGCTGCTGAAGGACAATGAATTTTAACATGCGATCAACAAGACACTTTCAATTTGAAAACGAAGTTGTTGTCAATCCAATTTCTGAATTAGAAATGATAACACTGTCAACATTGAAACATTATGGCAAATCAATTATCAAACACTTTACAAACTCTACTTTATGCACAATACGTTGTGTCATGTTGTGTTACACAACATGGCATTGATCATTAACGCAAACAATTTCCAAATCAGGCACATTTACGATAGACATAATCATAACAAAGAATAACAATAATAATTTTAAGATTAAATGTCACATCCCAGTAGTGTCTTGGTTTATTATGAGAAAAAAATTGTCTAAAATGACGTGCATAGTACACTGCATACAAAATTGACAATTAGAATACCTACCTATAGTGACTAAAATTCAATACATATGTTAGGTAAAATTAAATTAGATTATGAAACTTCATATGTAATAAACTTTAAGGATTTATAATTACATAAAATAGAAATGATATAATTATCTAATTAAATTAATTTGTTCATATGTAACCTAATTAAAACTTGACAAATAAAATGACATGATATTTGTACACAATACATCACATTGTGCGGTGAGGAACCCTTGATAGAGCTCAGAAAGGGTTTTTTATTCCTTACCACCATTGTGTTTTAAGGTTTTTCATAAGGCTTACAAATTTTCATATTGACCGTTTTTGTTCAATTGGTTTGCCAGACTTTTGGAGTTGAAAATTAATTTTTTGATAGGTTTTGTAATTCTTGTAATTGAATAATGTACTCTGTTCGATTTTAATTATAACTTTAAAATGTATAATGCTATAAAATGCTTTAAATTTCGAAGGAAGAAAAATTATAACCCACAGATATTTGTTTCTTATGATTGCAAGTAAAAATTTATCAAAAAATAAAAGGATTAATGCGGGAAACATTTCAAGAATTTTTCATTTTAGTGCGCTATGACAGAATAATGTAGACTTTCTTTTTCTTTCTCATTTTTCCCAAAGTTTGAATACTACAGCATCAACCAAACCTATAGTAGTAAGTATACGAACAAAAAGTACAGGCTGTAAAGCGTATAAAACCAAAAGACACTTAGGTAGCTAATTAACAACAGTATAATCTTTAGAACAAACTACTTTGAAAGTACTGCCTTTGTGTAATGTTCGTTAGATAATCAAATTACGTTCGTTTCAATTAATGAGCCAAGAAGCATAAAATTGTTATTTGTTTTTACTGCGTAAAATTCGCTAATTATTCGCTAACTAGCAATGCAGATCTCATCTCTTGTGTCAACTGTTGGAGTTCTACATTTGAGTGTAGAGTTTATCTAACCAATGCAATGATGATGTCTGACCTTTATTTGAATTGTGCAGAAAACCTGGGTTCTCTCGTTGAGTTGTACACATTGGATGTAATTTAGCATCTAATTCATAGCATTCATTCTGCTGGAAACGAGTTGGCTAATTAGCCATTTTAAGACTTCCTATTGAACTAAGAAAGTAATTCTCTAATTGCTGCGGATGCTGAGAGCAAAGCTCATCAAAGTGAGTTGAAACTAAACATTCAACAACTGTACAGCAAGGCTATTACACATTATTTTCCCTAAACGCTCGTCTCTCTCTCAACACTTTACAAGGGAAATAGTAGTGTAAAGGCAGTCAAATTATATTGTACTGCTATGTTATACTTATGTTCACACTTAAGTCATTAGAACACTTCTAATCTTGCAATCAGTATTGTAATGTGCAGACTGTTCCCTTTTGCCTGTAAGGAACGGTTAAGTAAATACATAACATCAACGAGCAAGTAGAACCCGGAACCATCCGGCTGGAAAACATTGGAAGTGATGTACATCCTAAAGAAGAAGAAGAAGGAGTTTCAGTGTGGCGTGTAAGTAGTTCGCATTCATTCGCAACACCAAAACACCTCGTACTTTACCACCACTTGCTTTTCTGAGTTGAGTGCTATTGCAATGTACAATATACGTGTGTTAAATTATAGAGCTAGGAATCTTATGAAAACGTTAATGTGCAGAATTTCTGGGGATTTAACAACATGAACGTGTTAACGTGTAGCCATGTAACACAAAGCTGTTGTTGCAAAAGGGTCTCCATGATTTCATGTCGTGAGAAAGCAATGGTTGAACTAACAAGAACTGTTTATAAGTAATTTTCGTCATAAACCAATTGAAAAGTTTGATAACGACGTTATTGTAGCGTAAATGACGTCGTGGTCAAAATATCTCGGTATGAAGTTAGAGATTCCTCGGAGTACTTTCACTCCAGGCGGGTGCCCGGAGTGAAACCATCCACGTGCTCCACTACATGAACATATTGATTAATGCAAATGAGTCATAAAGCGGAGCGAAGGCATTTATAAGGACATTTTTCCGCTCATTTCGAAAAGAGTAATGACATGACATAACCAGCTCGTAGGTATTTATCTTGCAGCCGGGTCCAGGGCCAGTGATAAGAAATTCCGTAGACACGCGGGTGCAATTGGCGATTCATTTCTTGACGACAACTTCTTAACGAGCGCATTTACGACTCGAGTGGCCCACATCACACACAAAATAGAATTTTACTAGTCTGCTCCCAAAAGTTGAATCGGACGGAATCTTTATATCATTTCTTTACGACAAACTTTTTCCATTGCATTATTGACGTCTGGCCAGTAAGAACCGCTGGGATTACCTTGACTGCTTTTCTTTGTCAGCATGCAAATACGAACTGCGTGCTTTTATGAGACTCAACAGCCTTCTCTCTTCCGCCTCTGTAGTTTGTATGTATGTACGTAACGTACATCCAAGTAGCTACTCTATTTTTACTGTATATATTTTTTACATGGACACAGTAAATATACGGGTGAACTTCATGGATTCTCGTAGACAAGATCATTTTTTGATAGTTTTCATGTGTATGAGACAACATTAGTTGCACAAGGAACTCAAAACCTTACCGTGAACTCGTATAAAGCTAAACATCAACGCGGGAATTAAACAAATGGACAGAAACAATGTTATAGGCGGAACAGACTTTTTAACTGACACAGAATAAGTAGTGTACAAACCAGAAAGAATAAACAGAGGTCCCTCCAAAAACCTGATTTCGTTTTTTATATACACCATCTCCATTTCAATGACAATTCATTTCCGTCACTGTTTTTGCAGTCGTCAAAAACATCCACACATAATAATAATAATAATAATAATAATAATAATAATATTGTAAAGAGTGTATGTCCTCCTAAAAAGGACCCACATGCAAGAACTGCAGTACTACAATACACATGCCTATATTACATGTACGACATACAACAACAATATTATATAATAATATATTATTTCTTCAAGCAAACTTTATACAAGATATTATTTTCTTTTTATGCCGTCTCGGGTTACACGTGCTTAGCTCAAATGTCACATGAAGCAAGTTAAGTCATTTAATATTCCATGCAGAAGTCTCACTGACTCAAAAAACAGCAAAAGCAAATGTAGGTACTTGAACAGAGTACACAGCTATAGAAGATTGCATACACAAACAATATGACTATACACTATAGGATGTAGGAGAACTTCTACCTACTAGTTTTTGTAGGAGCTGGAGTAATAATATTTTATAGTGAAGAGATAACTTAAAAGAAGTTGTAAGTAAACAGCACACACATACACAGAAAGTTATTTTGTAACGTAATTCAATGCCTGTGCATTTCTCTTGCACCATTCACCAGTCCCATTCCATCATCATACCACATTCATGCACGCATCATATCCATTGACTTCTTTTGACTTATTCAAATGAGTTTTGGCTTCCATTCCACATTCAAAGCGCTTCTGTATATTACAAATGTGGCACTCGCACTACGACGCTTATGCAAATCATTAGAATATATAATACACAAGATATAATAATCGTAATACCCACGGAAATAATATAAATATGCTAAAATAAAATAATAAGAAACTCAAAGTTGAACTCCACAACCAAAATGCACAAACCGCGAAACGTTGTATACATTTCTAGCTCTATAGAATTCCGTAGTCGGTTAAAGTGGTACACCGTGCATCACTTCCACAAACCTCTACTACAACACATCAAATGACTGAGCACAAGTCGATCCAAGTCAGGAAAATTCTTCCACGTCAAAGAAAACATCTAAACATACATTGGGACATTTGAAGCCATGTAAATGTAAAAACCATAAACCCATATTGTTCATGTCTTCCTCCATGTACGCTTCCTGAGTTTCTGATTGTTGTTTCCGTTCAGTAATGCCATACTACAACTTACATGTACAAAATACACCTTTACAAATAATCCCTTATTTATAAATATAGCACTACACCTTCTGTATAATTGCACTAATGTATTTGTATTTCTCCTATAATGTTTCGCGTTTCTTGACGCATTTTAACCTACTATACATACTATTGTACAATATTCTATTTTTAGAGTGTGGAAATAATTCCATTTGAGTGTAGCATTTAAATTAACAATTGGCTTACAATTTTAGTATTTATGAGGTTAACACGTAGAACACAGTTAGCAATGTATTGTAAATAATAAAATATAGGTAGCACTTAAATGCTACAAAAACAACTACAGATAATGAATAAATAGCTAGTAGGCGCTTGCAGTAAATAATGTAATGCGATACCAAGTACAAATACAATAGACAAACTACACGGATGAGAAGAACAACCGAAAGTGTTCTTGTTAATTGAAATGCAAACTTGTTATGCTAATATGACCCGCTAATTAAAACAGATATTTTCAATTAGCGATTATGTATAAATTACACGCCTCGTGGCCTTTTCCTTTGGCACTCAAGAAGATTCACCTCTCTTAATCTCCGGTCTGAAGCAAATTGAGTATCATTATTCGGGTTCGATCGATTATTAGTTAAAAACACGCATTGTACTAGTCAGGTGAATAATGAATCAGTGTTCTTATGCCGGGCTGGGGGATTCAAGTGATTATAAGTGCTGTGTACGTGGAAGTGGGATTATTTTGTTATAAAGCTAGTATTACAAGTATGTAAGTGCTGAGTTGAAAACATGAAGCAGAGAACGTGAAGTGCGTTACTAAAGGTTTGAGTTTGAGACTGCTAATTACAAGGAGGCTTATTTGCTCAAGGAAATTGTGACATATTTTAGCTCTTCTGGAATGTTTATGTTTGGTATTTGAACCTGGCACTTAGCTGTAGAAAGCTATACACAATATAGTTAGGGTGGTGATTTGCGATTTGGAACTTAAAATATTCACTGGGAATCCACCCTCCGGTATGGCTTACCACCAACTTTAATATTCCGCAACTCCTTTCCTTCCCTTTACTCATACTCACCCGTCAACAACTCACATCATAATGCTCTACTTTAACTCTTTATAACAACGTTCGAGAAAGTTCCAGTTTCGACCGTTCACCCGCTATATCTTTATGCATACCTACTACCTACCCCGTACTAGTTGTGTTGTATGCTACGTATGTGAACAATGGCAGAAGCCAGGAGCATGGATTAACTCAAGTCTCGTTAACTCTCGTCTGACGAATAAAGGAAGATAAGAATGGAGAGATACAGTACTTGGGGACCTTGGGATTTGTTGGCTCTACGTACAACTGATGTGTTAGAAAGTGCCATGCAAAGTACTACACAGCCGACAGACACTGCCATGTAATATTAAATGGCAAAAACTTGTAGCAACCCACTTTAATAGCTAATAACAACAATCTAACCGCCAGCTTATCCTCCCACGTACATGATAAAACCATACTGTTATCACTTTTCTTCTCAATTACACACTAACATCTTATTATTTGCTGTGAAAAACTTTGTCCGTGTATCTCACACCTTCCACCATCGCAACAATTACTTACACTAATAATATAATTCGTCAACAAAGTGTAAACTGGTTAGAAAATAAAGGCGATGCCAACGTTGTTGTGTTGTTAATAATTCAAAAATACATACATACGATACAACCTAGTTACAAATATCTAGCTACTAACTGAAATGCGTGTGAAATGAACAAGCTACACAACCTCAACATCTGTTTGTAATCAAAGATTGAAAAGTTAATTATTTAGGCATATGGGGCATGGGGAGAATATCAAACGCGGCTCAACCATTTCTTCATTATAATTAAAACTATGTACCTATACCTCTATACATTTATGTATACAGAATCACATACTTCGTGGGATAAATTTTGATATTTTAAACCTCTTATACAATTTTCATTGCAATTTGTTGTATCCCTTACAGAATTAATGATCTTTCAAAGGAAAATATTGCAATTATTGTACACAAATCTCATTTCAGCACTATTTTGTAATTTTCGTGTAAATATACAGATGGCACACAATATTCGTATTTTGAAGCATAGAAATTTATAATATTGCATGTTTGGAGTAGCTATGAGTGTTAGCTAGAATATTTGACAGATGTGCGCTTTATAAAATAGGTATTCATTTTATTGCTTTTTTGTAATACCAATACAACAAAATAGACCCTACATCGGTTTCTGGCACGCGACATTGCATAATATTGTGAGTGTGAGTATACTATAGTGATTCTGTCTATAGTTTCTTCGATTAATAGATGCACTAATATATTATATTAGATTTGTGCACCTATCACTTATAGGTTAAGTAATCTTGCAGCTGCCAACATCTACATAGTAGTTATTAGAGGTGTCGACGAGCCGAGCCAGCTCGTTGCCCGCTCGCCCGAACTCGTTTTCGGGCGAGTTCGGGCAGCAA
>JAQFYB010002673.1:0-23099 GCA_034694085.1 Pogonognathellus longicornis
AGGAAACATTCATTTACTCAACTCGTCGTCTCTCACTATCACAAAATCTACCTCCACGCTTGCCCTCAAGCATTGCTCGCTGCTCTCCAAAACAAATACTGGATACTATGTGGTCGTGATATTTTTCGACACTACGTAAGGAAGTGCGCAGTTTGCTTCCGCCAACGCACTCAATGTGCCCAACAAATTAGGGCAGATCTTCCCAAAGCTCGTGTAAATCCTGGAAGGCCCTTCAAAAAATCTGGCGTCGACTACGCAGGCCCTTTGACACTTCGTGTCTCCACAAGAAAAGGAACTCGCAGATCTCCTGTCTACCATGTAAAGTCGTACATGGCTCTCTTCATATGTTTTTCAACTCGTACCATCGCCGTTGGAGATCTGATGCTACTAAAATATGAACTATTACCACCCCTCAAGTGGAAACTTGCACGTGTCCAAAAGCTTTTCCCAGGAAAAGACTATTTTGTTCGCGTGGTGTCAATCAAGACAGAAGACGGCGTGTACAAGCGCCCTATTGTGAAATTGTGCCCTTTACTATTACTATACTTGTAATTATTTAATGATCTAATCTGTAGTCATTTGTGCATTTTAGGTCATAATTACCTTTTTATTATTTGATCAATGTCATTATGTATTTATAGTTAAATGTTATGTATCATACTATTTAATTAGTGATAATTTAAGATATCGCCATATCTTGGTGGGCGGTTATGTTGGATAGTAGGCGTATCGTTTTTATGGCTCTCAGCCAATCAATTTAAACTTTAGTTGTAAGCATCGACAAGATGCATTTTCTCTAGATTTTACCTCAGTTGCATCCAGATACAGTTCCAGTCACTACACTAATTTATTTCTCTGTGCTCTGTCATTAATCAATTATCGTGGTAATTACAATTACAATAAATATAGTTAACTGTGAAATTGGAACTCTAGTGTCAACTCATACATTCTTTAACATTTGACATTGTGGCCCGCTTCATCGTCCATGTCATAAGTGGAATGAGTAAGCTTCAAAAAACGGCACATGATGATACTCCTCTCCGTTTTCAACAATTTTCTCATCAATATATACAGTTACTCGTACAAAAGTTTATCCTGATCCGGTTTGCTTAGACAGAACATGAGACTTTGTTTTTTCTCATGCTGTGTTATGTGTATCTGTATTTCTACCTTATTACCAATCTCATTCTATGGAGCACCCTACACTACACTAAGAACACGTACACATACAGTATACCTCTAAAGATGAATTTCCCAACATATAGAAAGTACCTAAGCACCTTGAAACACCCAGGACTACTATATATGTCTCTCTCTATGCATCTCACATCCTCTTTTCACTAACTTATGGCTTTCCCGTTGGCAAGTCGCTTTGAGACTGTTATTCTCCCTAAACTGATACTCTGTGATCTTGGTACACTTTGTTGTGTGCATATTACTCATTTCGCCCGCACCAAAAGAGAACGAAGAAGCAATTCCTAGTAGTACGAATACGAAGGATGTATACGTCGTACATATCCCCATGTGGCTTCAGTTGTTATTATGTATACGCTGAGGAACGCAGTTCCGCCAAGTGGGCTATCAAGTTCTTTTTAGCTTGGCATGATGAAGGCATCGCATAGCATTGCCAAACTTATTTCATTAAACATGATGAGAACCTCTCTCGTCGAGTTGTGATAAGCATATTACGCCAACTCCCAGTGTATTCGTCTTCAAGTAAACGAAACTCAAGGAGAAAAAGAAAAGTAAGAAGGGAAAGTAATATTAAGAATAAGCAATACATAATATCTACTCATACTACTTACTATCACTATCAAGTATAAATATAAGTGTATTATGTACATAGAGAAGAAAGAAGGCTGTAGATATACATGTAAGCTCTCGTTGTATGTAGGAGATGATTGTATCTATCCTGTACTATATTAAATTATATAGAAAAGATGTATACACTGTGTGGCACGGATTGAGTGAAATTGGTGTGTAGGAGGATAGAAAATAGAGACAGTGGCAGTAAGGTGCTCCCTTATTTCATATTATTACATTATTGAAGTTTGGAGACAGCACAAAACTTTGCCGAACTGCTTCCCCATGTAGTTTGTATACAGACAGAGAGAGAGAAAGAGAGAGAGAATCCGTGAGATGTACGTACAATACATTACTTTTACTTTAGACTTTCTTTTTTCAGATTGGCTTACTTTGACTTGGTTTGCCTTACTTTGCTTTGGTTGAGCAGGGGAGTGCATGCAGCTTAGGAGATAGTTTACGAAGCTTATACAGGAGGAAGTACAGCTAATGCTATAACTACTACAACAACCATTACTTTTGGAGTTGACTGACTCGACGAGTAAAGCAAAGTTGAGTTGGCTATGTCCGAGGAGTTGTGCCTGACTGTAGGTGCCTTACTAGTTACAGTTACAGTGTCTTTAGCAAATACTCCTAGTAATAACAGTGTGGATGGGTTAACAAGGTATGTATGTACAGAGGAGTAGGAGAGGTACTACAGGAATTTGCTTGTACACTTGTTTAGACTTTTCTAGCTGTAGTGTGAGTGTAGTGTATAGAATTGTATAGGTACTTGTATATATAGTAAGTCTTCGACTGTGGAACAAATCAGTGTCTCTTTTGATTTTCCTTGTGGAACTAAACATGAGAGACTACTAGTGTACCCCTACTACTATACTACTAGTGTTGACGTAGACTAAAAACAACCAACAACTTTTTCGTCTTCCAGATGCATTAGCAGGCTCTTTCAGAGTTTGGGTTTTTCCTAAGAATTTATTGAGAGAGAGCTATTGGTACATGGCAAAGGACTGTGTGTAGGAGAAAGTCTTCGGTATTCTATTTGTCAAAGATATATTGCAACTTTAACCAAATTCTATACAAAACCGAATAAACATGGAAGTATGTAGCAATTGGGCCATATGGAGTTGATAACATTAAAGAAATGGAAAAGATTGCTCATGCGATTCCTTTTTGCCAATGAGATTCAAGATGTAGTCTACAAAAGAAACTTTTGTATCTAAATAATGGAGTTATGTAGATTCAAACACCGCATTGACATCATTGGGAGGAATTTAAACCAAAGAAAGCAAAATTCCAATCTACAGGGTCACATTTAAGTAGGTGTATGAAAATGTCCTATATGCTGTAATATACCTATTAAGTAAAGTACCTATGTGTAGGTGATGGAAATCGTATGTTAATGAAAATTGCGCATTAGACTCATTGCAATAATATGTTAGGTATTGAATCTTATTGTGTGTTATATTAGTAGTTGGGTTTCTATAACTAAATCTTTCACGACATTGGAAAGAAAAAGTTGTCCATTTTTGTCTCCGAAGAATAATCTTGTATAAGTACCGTTTATTTCTTTACAAGTACATATCAAGGCCGTATTTATGATTCCATTTCGGGTGGGGTAAATATCAACATAGTGGAGAAAAGTCCATTAGCGCGAAAAAAATTTGAACTATTTTAGGATAATTTATTTAGAAATCAACCTAAAATGCATCAAATTCGCGAAAATTTTTGCGAATATATGGTAAAATAACCTCTTTTTTCCGATTTCGGCGTTGGCAATTGTCCCCTTTGCCCTTTCTAAATACAGCCTAGGACACCTGTACTAACAAAACTAAAGAATTGTTTGAATTGAAATATGTTATAGTTTAAAATGTTAAATATGAATGAATTTATTGAATCATCAGATGGTTAGTTCTTAATTTAGCTAGAATTTAGCTGTAGTTTTGTTAAGATATGAATAACTTAATATTACATTTAATTCATTAAATGTGAAATAAAGGAATTGGTTAGAAAAATAGTTACGAAATTGAAAATACACTTAATAAAAAGTTTAGATTACTAAACATTGCAATTTTCCACCAGATTAGATTTGGCAAATGCAAGCTTGGTTAGCTTAAAGTAAAGCATGTACACCTCTTCCCGCGCGGAGCTCCGGCCCCGATTCCAAAGTCCTTTATATAGTTGTAAAAACGCTGAAATTCTCTCACAATGGTTAGTGCACATAAAGTGTATTTATTGAGTGTGTTGTGTAGTTTGTCTTTCTGGGAATACAACAGTGATATCCGCGTGCTAAAAGAAGGAAGGAAACCACGACAGAAAGAAAAGGCAGTGATGTAATATATGGACTGGATCTGCTAGATTCACTAAGAGATCCCTGCGTCATATTGACTATAGAAGATTGTGTGCTTGTGTATGCATATAGCACATAATATATTCCTCGTATTTATTTTATAGCTTATATACTCTTCAGTTGTACACAACACAGGATGATGTGTAAATACATACATATACACAAATAGTAGCCCGAACTGTGAAACCAGAGTTAGTATTAGTGCAGAGACCAATGCGTTTGGAAAATGGAAAGAGAGACTAGCGAAAAAAGACGGAGGATCGAAGGATACATTCTCGGCATGCCTAATTTCATTAAAAGCGTCACTTTGAAGTGTGGCAAATGAATGTCTCTGGCTGACATTCTGTCTTCGTAGATTTATTTCTTTCTCCGGTCCTTTGTTCAGTTCTCGCAACGCAGAACTACATATTATACTATACTATACTTATATGTATTATACACCACACTAAATTCTGAAATAGGCCTGAAATAGTGAAATAGTTGAAAACACATCTCTCGTCACTCTGCCGATTCTAGACTTCTAGTAAATAGAACATGTTAAAAAGATGTTGCATTTGTAACTCAACCGACACTACTTCTCCTACGAATATAATACCTTCTTATATATAGCGTAAATTCGCACTAACACTTTAATATTGTATACCCACGTACAAATAGAAACAGATAAGCACTAGTAAGAACGCAATAGCAATACATACTACCAATAATATACGTATTATTAGTATGTATTGGCCTTCTCTCCTTTTTCCTTGATAGAAACTCGTGAAATCTGAAATTTTTCTTTTTACATACATACGTAAAGCCTTGAATGGGCTGAAAATATGTGTTAGCATTATATATGGGTACTCTTATTATACCTACTTTATTATAACATGTACATACATATAAACAGTTCAGGAGAATAGAATACACAATTTCTTTTCAGTAGCACAGTGATATAGTTGATATTCTTCCCAGTATTCCCACAATTTTTATAGAGGCAGTATGGGTGAGGGGTGTGATAGTGTGGTTTAGTTTAACTAGTTATACATGACACAGCTAGCAGGAGTAGAGTGTGTATAATATTGGGTAATGTACGTCATTTCATTTTGATTCGCTGTAGAGTGGAGTGTTAGTAGTGTTATAGTATTTGGAGTACACAATACAGGACTGTGTTGTTATAGAACTCGTTTCTCCCATTAGCTCCTTGCAGATACTTTCTCTTCGTTCGCTTTCTTCACTTCACAGCTCCACTCTCTGGAAGAGAAGATAAGGAGCCAGTCTGTCTTGTCAAGTCTTGTCTGAAGAAGATGAGTTTCATTTCGTTAAGGTTCACATTCAATTCCACTCTGTAGTGCTGCAACTGCATGTGGGTGGCAAACCAAAGAAAAAACACGCTCTGGAGAAAGTTGCCAGAATTTTTATTTATTTATTTGGACAACAGCCCACTATCTTTCTACACTAAAAATTACTTGGATCATCAGCACTTCATTATTCTTTTTGCGGCATGCTGGAAGTAATCTTAGCAGTAGTGGTGGTTGGAATGTACTGCTACAGCCCAACTACTCGTCATTATCAATAATTCATAATCATCTTATGTCACGTTTGAAATAACTTGAAAATTATACGCTATCATTATTTTCGTCATCATTTAATATTAGCACATTCAATACAATTAATGTCAATGCTTCAGGGTGAAATACAAACATTTCAAAAACCCGAAAAAAATGAAATTAAGGAAATGCTATCCGAATTTTTTTGTAAAACAATTATTAGAAAAAGACAAACATTTACAAGTTTTGTACAAACTACAAAGTAGAATTGTACAAATTCCACGAATTTATTATCGCTATTGCATACAGTGATTTGGTACGAAGCATAATCTTGCTTGAAAATTGTCGGAGATGTTATGAAAATTAGTTGCCATTTTATGTCCATGCTTAACTAATCCAATTCCATATCCGTCACTAAGACGAAAACAACTGTGCATTCTTCATTAGGAATTATGGGAGTGGAGGGAGACCCTCATAAGAAATTAACGCTCGTTTCTATTAATAAGTAAGCGTTTCATGGTATTTAAGAGTTAAGTTAACCTCACCCCATACGTAATGCTCACACACACTAAACCTTTAATTTATAGGAATCTCGAGCCACTGTGACTCTTTGCAGTTTGGTTAGGCGGATGGCGGTTACAAAGAGGCAAGGCTTCAAAACTAACCTTACATGAAACCAAGTGATAGAGAATGGCTGAATAAGAAAACTCAAGCGTTTCATTATTGCAAATGTGTTGCTTATGTGCGTAATGTAATGCTCTCTAAGGCAATGTGTAAAAGTTAACAAGGAATCTGGTGATGGAAAGGGGGAAAGCATAATATTACACTTACTCTGTACATTCTACAACAAACCCCTTTATTTCCGAAGCTACTTATTTTACAACTCTTCCACAGTTGCAGTATTTACTGCTCTTATAGTTAAAATGCGTACTAGTGCGTATATCACCTAACACCGCACTGCAGCTACACAATAAGTTTTGTATAAAGAAATTGTGTAAACATATATTATAGCCTTGGCTCTCGAAGTATTGAAGTATACAGGAAAATTATTCCGCACACTTTGGAAGGGATATTAGTATTGCTTTGGTTAAAAAGCGATGTGGAAATAGATGTAGTTATATTGTAAAGGGGCACAGAGTGGTATAATAAGCAACGTATAGGGATGGTTGACATGAGATTACATGATCTGTATCAGTATTAGTGTGATAGAGCCTATTATTATGAGATGCCAATGCGTAGTGGCATTAAATGTATAGAGAGTGGGAATTAGCGTGTATAGAGTGAGGAAGGCCGCAGAAAAGCGCAGAGGTCTCAACGTTGCGTAACGTTACGCACAACTAATGTCATTAGCACGATCCGCTCCTCTTCCTCTGTTTCCATAATATTTCCTCGCATTTGCATAGTTCAACTCTGTCCTTCCACATAGAAAGCTTCATTGTCTCTCAGGGAGTAGCATTGTAAAGGAATACTAATGCAAACTAATGTAACTGCACAATATAACTAAAGTAGCCTTGCATTCATTGCACTCCATTTCATTACGTTTACGTTTACGAGCACACCAGAACGTAATTTGCTTTCTTCAAGGTCTCCACCAATCTAAAGCCTTGCTAGTCTCGACTCTAGTTGCAATACAAGCTACAAATGTATATAATGTAGAACGAACAGCTAATGAAATTGAAGGAAATGAAATTCTGCTGTAGTTTTTATAGAAAAATGTCAACTTGTTTACTATGCGCCATTAGGACAGGAGGACATCCTCACAAATTAAAGAATTGCATTTGATGATGGTAGTAAGGATGCAGAAATGTGAAGGATATCCCTTTCCTTTTCCCAAATGACACTTACGAGCATATAAGCTGCAAAAGGGTTTATTATCTTTAAGTACCCAGAGTGTGTGCAAACAGAATATTTTACTAGCTTTTTATGACCTAATTCGTACATAATTACTGTGCATCTTTGTCACGATCGCCATACTATTTTATATCGACATAATAAATATTTTCAGCCACTTTAGAAGTAGGTTATCAAAGCGTAGTATCGTATCGTATAACTATGTAATAGATGAAATAATAACAAATTAAATTTTAAGTAAATTTAAAGTAAAAAATTCTATATGTTGGGACAATTTACAATTAATTTATTGTATTTATTTCTTTCATTATTTAAAGACAATTGCCTTGTTCTACAAATTGTAAGTTTTCTTCTGCGAATCCATAACCAGCAGCCAATGTTTTAAAGAGTTCGGTGTAAATTGGGTCTACAAATCTTTGGCGAGTGTAGACTGTAAAGAGTTCATAGCGATAGCCATCGACAATTCTGCATCCGTATCCAACTTGAAAATTACGATAGTCCGTGTGCAAATGCACTATGTCCATGTACGCTAAGTTAAATACACAAACATTTAAATTCAAAATTTCCTTTGTGCATACCCGACAATACAGATGAAATAATGTGCAATAATATTGTTGTTTTTAAGTAACCAGTTGACTTACGTTCTTCGCCATTATAAGTTGTCCAATAGGCAGGTAACATATCGTTGGTTACTTTAGCGCTTGCGGTGTCTGAGATTGGAACGGAAGTTCCGTTGCTAATATCCAGATACCTACATTTTATAATTAACAATATATTCCTTCAGTCTAACATAATCGTTATTTTAATTTTTCATTATTTTAATAAAACTATAAAAAAATTATAACTACAGCTTGTAATTACCATTCAGTCACAGCAATATCTGTATCAGTCCTTTGGACATATTCCAGACGATAACATTTATAACTCAGAGGTTTTACGTTTTCAGCTAAACCTGGAGCAAAGGCGTGACCATACCATGGTCCCATGGACTAAAAAGATTGAAGTTCGTACAATATTATATCATATATATGACAACATATAAAAATAGCTTACTTTTTTAAATGTAAGAAAGTGTGTAGAATACCTCTGAAAGATTGAAAAAATGACGTGGAGTAATTATGGCATTGTGACAGTTAGCTCCTTGTTGAGCTTCAATGACACAAACAATTCCAAGCAATACGACGGCAGCGAAAATTTTAGAAATCTCCATTTCTCTTTTAATTTTTACTTGAGAAATGAAAAAAATGCAAGATACTCAAAGCTGAAAGTATGACAAAACTATACTGAGTACTTGACAACTGCTTTATTTATACCTGTTGAGTAACCTGAACCTGTTATTGCTCAATTCTAAATGATGTTCCATTTCATGTATCATCATGTCATCAAGTATGTATAAATAGCATATACCGAAATTCTAACAAGGAATAGGTAGGCACTAGGTACATACTCATTCAAACGTCAATGTCATTCGGTCGTTGATAAGGGTGGATGATAAAGTTTTGTTAAATTTCTCTCATACTGTTCCTAATGTATTTTTTGGACTGAAGTAAGTTCTATTGAAAGATTGTATTTGTAGGTGTCATCGCATAGGTATTAGTATTTGAAGTACTTCATGTTTCATATGCCCGATTGATTTATTGTGTGCGTATGAATTAAATTGGTGGTTAGGTTTATAAATGAGAAATTGATTGAGTACATGAAGAGATACATAAAATGAGGCTGTTTATTTACTGAAATATTTACTGAAAAACGTCGAAATATTGACAAATATTTACTAAAAACGCAATATATTGATTTATTCCCAAATTTCCAAAAATATAATTTTTTATTGAAAAATATGTGGCTTTTAAAATCATTGGAATTGCATGAACGGTGGAGATACGAGGTATGAGGACAGTTGGATGATGCCAATAGTAAATAAATATCCAATAATTATATGTTTTTTATATCTGCAATGTTTATACTTCCCAATTATATTGATTATGAAATATTTTTCAGCGTTACCAAACATAATCAAATTTGCTGAAAAACTGAATTTTGTGATTTATTTTACATATTACAATAGCACTAACTACAATTTATTACGCACGTGAATGCGTACCTACTACCTACTTAATTTATACTTTTCCCAATAAACTCTCAATTTATATTATAATTCATAGAATTTTTGTGTGACATCCACTAATAAGAGAAAAAAGCATGCTCAAAATAGAAAGGATGGTTTTGAAGAAGCACTACTGATTTTATTAGCACTAGGCTTAAGGGAGATAAAACTGAAAGAAGAGTATAATAAACCGAATGATTAGTTTTACTAGACAAATCGGAACTTTTAACTCCCTCGAGTATTTAGAAAAGGCTTTAGTCAGTTCCGCTCTTCTGCTTCACGGTCAGTTTGACAAATACTATGTGACTGTTAAACTAAAACTATGAAATACTCACATCGCGTTATGAATACCTCAAAAGGACGAGACTTTTAGTTAAAGTTACAAAGAGAGATCAAAATAGCTTTTATTAACAAAATCTTATACTCACATAGTGCACAGTAATACGTATTATGAAGAATGTATATATACAGAATTTCATATTAAGTTTATTCCAATACAAACTGTACTCATGCTCTACCTCGATATACTTCTACAATGAGTGAAAGGGGTTGTTGGGTTGAGTAGTGTAAGTAATGAAAGCGTATGTCGAATTAGATGCAACATATTTAGATGGTTTAGTTAGTTGTTCTGTCTGCTTGTCTTTTCTGTGCATGCAAAAACTTTCCATTGGGTGGGACAGCATCAGAAGAGCAGAGTGACTTCTTTCCTCGTCCATCTGTATAACATTCTACATATTATACAACATGCAGATACAATACAATAATACTATTCCCAATGTCTATAAAGATATACACAATCTCGTCATGGAAGGATGTCATTTGAAGCGATAGTCGCATCACGCTTCCTGGGACAACTCTAAAGCTCTGTATTTGTTTGCCTGCAGAATTCTTCACGGTGATTTTGATTATTGATGAAAAAGCTTAAGCAAAGCTAATGTTATGTAACGTACGAGAGTCAAAGTAAGCCACGTCATAGAAAACTTAGTTAGTTTGTAGAAATACAGTAGTTGAGTTGAAACTGTTGGGAATTCAAGTTGCCTTTGCTTTGCATTGCCCACATTATACTACAATACTATACACATAGCATATTCAGAGACAGAGAGAGATAGAGATAGACACAGGCATTTTAGGGATGTGCTGCGCTGCACAACTGTTAAAGTGAAATGGTAGTATTTGGTGTGTAATATGCAGATATATTTGTATAGCACAGGGAGACAGAGTTACTAGAAAGAGAGAGGAATGAAATGAGATGAAATAAAATGGGATGCAAGGCTTTGAAAGGATGCGGATCGTTAGGCAGAGGGAATAATAAAGGAGAAAAGTTTAATTATTGGGACAGAGAAGAGATCGAGTCACATTGCAAGCAAAGGACTTGTACAACCAAAGGATTCACAACAAAGAAGCGACGAGCAAAGCAAACTACTTTCATTTAGTCCTTCACTTAACATTACATTACATATTATGTTAGATGAGTGCATTGCGTTTCATTGCATTCGTAAACACTGCCTCACCTCCTATAGTCGATCTATTTAAATATACCATGTAGTATCTGTACACATACAGCATATCTCTATATCCAAAGGGAAAACTAAAGAACATCCTGATGATGATGACTTCGAAAGTATTGGGAGATTTGCAGTAGTTGTATATAGCTCTAACAACTTTTGTGCTAGTAAGACCTAATGGTTTCTATAGTCTACATATACAGTGCACTATTGTAAATACGTGTCTTTCTTTCTGTGTACAGCTCAAGCATGCATAACATTACTCCTACAGAATGCTTATATATGGATATGCATGACCACTGTTCAAACAAGCTCTATTTAAAACTTACCTTTGTAGTATTTACTGCGTAGTTGAGACTTATGTTAGTGTTAGAGTATAGGTTCTATGCCTACATACATTCTACACGTATAGAAGAAAAATTCAACTGTCTTGTTGTATAAGTATTATGTACTACATGTTTGGGTTGTTTATAGTTGTAGGAAGTTATAAGGAATTCACAAAGTGATTTCTTTGGATTTTTCATTTTCAGCATGTTGCTTCAGCGGGGAGATTGGAATGAAGTGACAGACGGGACAGAACACCGCAAGGAGCAGTCGAGTTAATGTGAAGCTTCATTGAGCAGCTCCCACACTCATATTTACAACAGAGGGGAATTATTTACAGAACATTGCAATAGAAATTGGAATCACTGTACTGTATTCTTATACCTAATGTAGTAAAATGTAATGTGTGTATTACCGCTATAGGTTTAGATCATTCACTCTCTTGTAATATATGGAATTATGGAGTGTATCTTTCATCTAGTAGTTATATACTACATAACGTATATACGTATGTATGATTCAGGATTCAATGTATAATGAAAAAAGTGCGAAACGACTAAAAGGGTGAGAGCCTCTGAGACACTTGGTGCGAAGGAAAGTGTGGGACGGGGAGAAATTTTGATAGATGAGGGAAAGCTGTAGTCGGAAAAAAGAAATGCATTTTGCGACTGTTTTACAGGGCTAAAAGTGTAGTTAGTGCAATATTACTAATATTATATGGCAGTTATTATGTATGGCGAGAGTTTATAAAAATTATTAGGTTAGTACAATACAGTATAATAACTCAGTGAGACATGCAGTATATAGAGCTACATAATCATTTTGTGCATTTACATTGTATAAGTATAGGATCTAGAGTAGTGCATGGTTGCAGTATGTATCTTCATAGAGTAACGGAGTTGTAATTTGTAGTGGTAGTGAAGTAGATGCAGTAGCATAATGTAATTTTGTGAAAGAAGAAGACCTTGGCTATAAAGTTGAAGTTGAAAGAGAAGAAGGACTGTGAAGTGAAATGTTCATGAAATTCTTGAGTCATTCGGTTAATGTGAGGAGAAGAGAGTGAGAGAGTGAAAGAGAGAATAAAAGAAATTAAAAGAGTGAGATGAGGACTCGTGCCTCTCGTCCATAAAAATTAAACTAATTTGCTTGCCTCAAGGAGCATTTTGAGCACATTATTTATTTATAGAGGAGGGAAGGCGTTTCAGCATAAAAACATCAAAAAACTCTCCGCTTCAGAAAACATCCAAATGATGATGATGATGACGACGAGGATGAGAATGTCTCTTTTCTCTCTCTCTCTTTTGCTATTTGAAACTGAGTCCAAATGCACACAAACGGAATTACAGAATTAAATGAAACTTTCTTCCTTGTACACACACTCCACAACTCCATAATATCATATTCGTACACATTGCCTTGCGGTGCATGCAGTAGCTTTGCTTCCGTCATATTCATAATATCCGTGTTACTATAATTTTTTCTAAGTTTCGTTTCATGTAAATCTGCCACCATTTATAGATGAAAATTTCTATTTCACCAATTCTTTTAACACCAATGGTATTCCACTTGAATTTCAGATGTATAGGGTTTTAATAAAATAAATAAATATTACGTATTTTATAAAATTACGTTTTTATTCATTGACTCAAAATTAGAGTTTGTTTATTATTAGGGTACATTGTACTTGTACTTACATACA
Source organism: Pogonognathellus longicornis (assembly GCA_034694085.1). NCBI lineage: Eukaryota > Metazoa > Arthropoda > Collembola > Entomobryomorpha > Tomoceridae > Pogonognathellus > Pogonognathellus longicornis. Next base: position 13,166 of record JAQFYB010002673.1, read on the forward strand.
TGTACGTAAGTACAGTACATGTAGGTACCAGATACCTAATAAGCCACTTCAAATCGATTTTTGTATTTCAAGAAATGATAATTGAATTGATCTTCAGTTTCAGTACCTATTCATCAAACAATATCGATAACTCGGATTTTAATTATTTTTATCCAACGATATAATTACTTTGAAATCGATGTGTCGATTATAGTCATGCAATTCAATTTGGCATGGATTTCTTCACGCGCAGAATAATTTTCTTTATTCATGAGAAAAATGCGGTCAACATAACTTTCTTATTCCATTTTATTTCCAGATGTAATTCAAAAAGTATAAAAACATGTAAACATTTTAGAAATTTTAATTGCATTACCTACACACATCGGAGCAATACAATAAAATGATTACCTATTTTAATACAATTTTATTTTGACCTTGGCTTAATTCACAGTATGAGGTGGCTGCAAAGATACTAAAAGCTGAAAAACAACATATCATTTATATCACTATTAAGTAGGATAGGGCTTAGTTGCTCTCAAGTCCAAAAGTTGCATTATTTTATTTATTTATATACATTATACCTTAGCACTTAATGTTGCTATAAGGTACCCCCACTAAGTATGGGCAGTGCAGTGGTCTGGTAGTAAAGTAATAGTATTGCGTATCTATTTTTGTATTACAACAATAGTGTTCATGTTTATAAGCGTATCACATTACTTACACAGCATAATACAGAACTGCAGTAACCCTTCCCTTCCTTGAACTCCGACAACGGAGAACTTGCAAGTGGAGACGGCTACTTTTTTCTGTTGTGTTCTCAACTTGGAGCTGAAGTGAACCGAATGTCCGGAAAAAGGGGAGACGACTATTTCCGAAAGGAGATCAACACCCTGTCACTTCTCTTTTAACAGTAGTCGTATGTGTGTTATGTATGTGTGTATTGCGTTATGTAATGTTATGTAATGCAAGTAAAGGCAAATCAATAGAAATACAAAAATTGTTAGCACTCTGGTGCATAGTGTCCTATAACAATGTCTATATCCATCAACTAATACATACAAAACCTTGTATATGAATATAATGCTTTTATATTGTACATGGATTTATGTATCAGTAATCTTATACTCTTGAATACGGTGACACAATATACTTGTACTTGTACAATACACATGGAAAAGCTTTATACATGAGAAAATAATATAGAAAATACAAGAGCATATGTATATAAATATATAGGTACATACATATAATATATGTGTAACTGCATAATACACTCACATGTACTGTGTACAACATACACACACACACCCAGAAAGTCCTGATAAGAGAACACAACTCTTTTGAGCTGATTGTGAAACGAAGCAATATCGCAGGAGGAGAGTACACTACACACTGTAGGCAGAGAACTGAGTCAGTCCATTTCACTGTATGTATTTCCACTTGAGTTGAATAAGCTTTTGGGATTTTTTCACCGGTAATGCTCTACCAGTCTTTGGAGCAGTGTTGTGTAGTGCAATAGTAGTCTCAGTGTCGGGAAATGAAGAAAGAGAACAGGAAGGAAAGAAGGGACTCTCTACATGACACGAATCGTGCAGAAAGTCACAGTTAGACGAGTCAGAGAGAGAGAGAGTGCGAGAGAGAGAAAAGCAAATCATCAGATGAAACGGAATACATACATGCAGATACTACTTTGTACACATTATATAATATTATGGTATATAGTAAGTATAAGTTAAACACGGGCATAGTGTACAATAATAGAATATCACACGTACAACACTGTACACTCATCGTCACTTTGTCAGTTTGAGTCGTTCCGTAATACTCGTTCGAGTGTTATAGACGGAGAAGGTTCTTTATTACTTACTTTCCTTACTTACTGTGTGTGTATGAATGTGTTTTCTATATTGACGGAACATGAGATGAGGAAGAGAATGAGTGAGAGAAAGGGTTGCTTTACTTTTTATGGAAGAGACAAGGGAAAATGAGAATTGCTCTTAGAATTGCATACACACTGTTCCTCAACTCGTGTCGCATGCCGCTGACACTGACAATGAGAGGGCCGAGACAGAAAGAGAGGAAAAGGAAAAAATGCCAATGGAAGAACCGAGCTGCCCACTCAACACGCTTTTCTCATTCATTCATTTCTGAGTCGGAGGAGGGAGAAAGACAGGAATGTCACACATAAAGAGTCTCTACTATTATATTTAAGCTGGATATGTGTGTATTTACATTTACAAGACATTAAATTGCATCGCTCATACAGAGAACACTGTATTATGAATTCATTGAGTAAGCGGAAATCCTAGTGTTGATTTTATAGGGAATTGTGAAAACTTTCTGTAAAAAGTCAGATGTATCTCTCATACTCTCATTTAGTTGTCAACTTCTGCTATGTGTGTAAATGTATTTTTTTATTACAAATCACTTCAAATCAGAAGGGCTCATATTATTATTTCCTTAACTTCCCTCGCATAATTGGATTGGTTAGAATAAAATTAATGGATTTTTATTGATTATTGGTTGCATAATTATAATTACTTAATCATATCAAACTATAAACATTGAAATTGCATTAAATCATGACTCCATTAAACTTATGTTTACAAAAGCAGGTAGGCACTAAATGTAAGTAGTTACACATTGTACTAAGATTGTCCAGTAATGCCATTAAAATGCTCGTGTTATAGTATCGGTATCGGTGTTTCAAAAGGTAAAAAAATATGATAGACCATAAAATCAATTACTTTGGTCACACGGTTTTTACTAATTGACTTATGTAAGGCCCTCTATAATATGCAGGTGGGTATATTAACAGTTGTCTACAGCACAGGCGCATACCCAAGGGGGTGCAAAGGGTGCACGTACCCCCAGAATGTTAAAAAATTAGGTTATTTTATAACAAAGGTTCAAAAAATTTCGCGATAGTTGCAATTTTGATGCATTTTAAGTTGGTTTTGACCTAATTAATAAGCGCTATTATATGGACTAAATTGTACCGTATATTCGAATTTTGGTCTCCCAATATTTAATTTCCGTGTATATACAACCGTGCTGTGCACCCCCAGCTTAGAATACGTGGGTACGCACTTGCTACAACATATTTTGTATGAATATAAATAGATGAATACAGTATTGGTAATGTTCATAATCATTTTAATGGACCGATAAGGATAAGGTATTGGGATTTTGATGCACATGTATTTGAAAGGATGTGTTGTTGAATAACCCTATGATTGGTTGTTTTCAAGTACGGATTAACACTAATTGCAATTGCTATGTACACAATTAATGCGAACTTTGTTCAAGCACATTCCCATTTGCTCTCTGGCTACATCAGCAAGTTCAAAAATGAAAACACACATAATAAATACCTACTGATAAAAATAGAAATGGCATTAATTGTCCATTAATTTCCATTAGGAAGAAGTGTCAAAGATAGTTTGAGATAGCGAATGAAGTGGGATGAGCAAGAATTTTAACATGAATGTTAAAACTGTGAGATAATCGCAAACAAATCATTAGAGTCCTGCTACATGTGAAGGTCTCAACATCTCAACAGTTACAACTCTTTCCTTTCTTAATTCTGTGACAAATATTCAAAAGGTTTATATCAAAATGCAGGGAAAACTGCATTTCGTGATAGCCTCTTTGCTTGTTGTCTTTGTGGCTGGATTGAAAGCTAATCCTTTAAGTTCGGATGCTAAACTGCAAGAAATCTTAGCCCAACATAAAGATCAAATTGACGGAGTTCCTTCCATTGATGCGGATTTGGAAGATGGAAGTCTTTCAGTTGTAAGCAAATTATTATAATGTCTATAAAATTTCATTTTTGCGAAAACATGGCTAAGATTGTGCAATTACATTTATAGCCCGCTATTATTGCGAAATACGGATATCCGATTGAAATTCATGAAGTAACGACAGAAGATGGCTACATTTTGCAATTGCATCGTATCCCCTACGGCAGAAAATGCGGGCCTGCTGAAGGAAAGAAAGTCATTTGGCTTCAACATGGTCTTCTCTGTGATTCTTCCAATTACGTCGTTGCTGGAGTTAATAAATCTCTTGGTTGGTTTAACATTTCCTTTTTTTGTTACGTTTTTGGCTCATATGAACTTTAACTTACCTAATTCAGTTTGACATGTATATCTATTTTTTATTGCAGCATACCTTTTAGCTGATGATTGTTATGACGTTTGGCTTGGTAAGATTTCTTAAAACATTGACTGCAATACACCTCATATCTGTAAATACTAAATTAAACATTGACTTGATACTTTGTTTGTAAAGGTAATGCTCGAGGTAATACCTACTCAAAGAAACATGTGTCTTTGCCTACTACACCAAACAGTGCGGAATATTGGGCATTCAGGTAAATAATTAACACTATTTGCACATTACACAGATTATCTAAGGATTATTTAAAGCTTCAAAAATTATTTTCCTAGTTATACTTAACAATGGATACGAAGGTATACGTATTGTACCTTCGTATCTGTCGTATCCGTATGTATACATAATTACATATCATGTTGCTTGTTGCATAAAACTCACACTAAATACATTTAATCCCTTAATCAATATTTGTTTGACGATTGCATGTGATTGATGTATAAAAACATTTTTGTTTGCGCTGAAATGTGTGATCCAACTATCCAACATATGAATGCATGAGCAGACTAGCATAGTACACCATAGTCTAGAATTATTGTAAGTATGCGCAGATAGTATGTGAATGTGAATGTAGATACTAATAATGTCTATTGATTGACATTGACTTGGACAATTCAATGTTTATATCAGAAATAGATAGCCCTATAACAATGATGTAGGTATACAGCTAGTTTCTACTACACATACAATAAATACAGGTTGATTGGGCACTAATAGCTTAATGCTGTAAAGTGTATATACATATACCTGTTAGTTGTTGAAAAAACATAAATAATTAATTAGAGGTTTTGTACAGATAAATCAAACTCATTAATTTAAAAGAGTAGTAGTGTGTGTGTGTTTCATGGTATTAAAAAGATTATTTAAAAACTTCAAAAGATATTACATAGCCAGTTGCCACTTTGCATGTAGTAGTAATTCATATGTAGGTATACTGCTTAAATACACAATAACAATTATTCGTATAATAATCAAGTAATGTATCATAAAATAAAAGTTCTGTATAATGTGGATGCTAGGAACTACAATGCTAATGTTATGGGTATGGGCTTAACAAACTAACTTAACTAGATACAGATAAATGAAATCGAAGAATGAATTAATATAGCTATATATAGCGTAGTCTATTATAATAGAAAGTTTTTTTCTATGAAAATATTGAAAAACTGTAAATTTTAATTTCATGCTTATTTTTTCTCCAGTTGGAATGAAATGGGACGCTACGACCTTCCGGCTAACTTTGACTACGTTTTGGGTCTTACTGGTACTGATGGTTTGTACTATGTTGGACATTCCATGGGGACTACCATGTTCTTCGTCTGTATGGCCGAACGACCAGAATACAATTCAAAGATCAAACTTATGTCTGCTTTGGCCCCTGTTTCATACACTCAACACATGATCAGTCCCATTGCTCTCATAGCTCCCTTCGAAGGACAAATTGAAGTTAGTCTAAAATACCCAGTGTTTCATAAAAAATTATTTCAATATTGCATTGAAAACTATTTCATGATCTAATGCCATTATTGTATATTTTTATCATTTCGTTTTACATTTTTGCTTTTAGTGGCTTCTTCGCATGATTGGTGCAAATGAGTTTCTTCCTTCCAGTGAGTTCATGGATTTAATAGGACGCACACTTTGCCACTCCAATAGTCCAATTCAAGCCGTTTGTTCAAATGTTCTCTTTCTCGCAATGGGATACAACGTTGACCAAATGGATACGGTCAGTTTAAAAAATATAGAAAACGCCTGAACAAAGTTTTGTCTCACTTAATAATTCATTTCTTTATTTTTACAGGAACTTCTACCAGTGAGATTTTTTATTGAATCCATGACCCTCTTAGATTTACAATTGTCACTTCAAAAGGAAAATTATCAACTAACATTTCAATTTCATTAATTTCATGAATTAAAATGATGTGAATGTATACACAGGTTCTTTTAGGACATCTTCCCGCAGGAGCGAGTGCAAGAAGTCTCGTTCATTATGCCCAAGGAGTAAATTCCGGAAAGTTCCGAAAATACGATTACGGCACAAAAGCAAAAAATATGCAAGCATATGGACAAGAAATTCCCCCAGAATATGACGTTTCCAAGATTACTGCTCCTATTGCTTTGTACTGGGGAGAAAATGACTGGCTTGGTGTAAAATCCGTAAGTAGACTTACTAAAAGTGAAAAATTAATTTTCGTGCAGTTCTATTTGTTATTTCTAATCTGCATGAATCATTAATTTAAATTAGGATGTTTACCGTTTGGCTGAACAACTTCCCAATCTTCAAAGGAAATACAGAGTCGCACATGACAAATTCAATCACATCGACTTTTTAACTGCTATTGATATGATGCCACTTATCAACAAACCTCTGTTGGATTTCTTGGCATACTTTTGATTAACTCACAACTCAACCCTTAAATCTACCATATCATTCATTGGTATAAACTAATTGTATAATAGGTGAGTGTAAAATTATTCCTTTAAAATTGTGTTTTTGTCTTTTTAATCAAATTACACGCTTATTATAAGTACTCTACGGAAGTACAAATTATTTGAATAAACTATGTATATAAGAAGCAAAATGCATTGTAACTCCCAACAGCAGTTTTATTAATTCATGTCGGTCTGTACTAATTGTAGTACCTAGTACATAGGATCATTGCAATACAATGAGGTTTCAACAACTGTTTAAAAATGGTAATTTAAACTGTCTCATGTGAGTTAAATTACAATAAAAAATTAGTATCGCTGATTTTTTTCTATAGATTTTTCAGTTACTGATCAAAAGTAAATAGATTTTTGCTCTATAAATTATATTTACACTTACTGCCTAAAAGTTGCAACTTGAAACCTAATTTCCAAAATGAATACTTAATAAAGATGTCATGAAAAATTTAGAACACTAATTGTAATTAACATACGAAATTGATTATATAGATTCCACACTTCTACTCTCTTCTCATGTGTATTTAATAGTGAATAGAAGTAAAATAATGTTAAAAAGTATGAAATCAGCAGCATCAAATAAGGTATATGTGAGTTTAGCTAATCAGTTGGATTGAATAGATACAAGGGTACAACCCAGTGTCAGAAGCAGAGCAGAGCTGTAAACTGAATCAAAAAGTGCAATGCTTATAGCAGAATGAAAGTGTTAAGAGCACCTTTTAAAGAGTGTAGTGCAGTCTCTACTTCATTGCTCTTCCTGTAACACAAAAATACAGAGTAAGATGTACATAGGATTACTGTCTACCTACGTGTTCATATCGTAGTTATATCATATGAGTCTCACAGCCAAGTAAGTGTGGCTTAGTCTCAGTAGTCTGAAAGCAGTAAAAAGTACCTCCGTACTTATCACCAGTAATTTTCACTTCTTGAGTCGTTTTTCTGGTGCTCTCGACTCTCCTTGACTGCAGCAACCTTCCCTGCCACTACTAATACTAATAACACAGTAGAGATTAAGCCGTGCACGATTCAAGCGTCTGATAGTCACATCCAACTTCTAAACGATTCTCGACAGACAGACAAGGAAAAGGAAACACATTACATTACACTTCCAAACGTAGCTATAACACTGCATTTAAAATTTAGAAATATAAAAAGCAACTCCGAGGCTTTTAGTAGTAAAAGCATTTAAGACACCTTTCGCTTATACCTACATATAACCTATACATAATATCTCGCATAAAGACTCATGCACAATTCAATAGCAACTCAACTCAATGGAGGAATCAAATAAAACGAGACTCTTCTTGGCGTAATTGATGCTTAGGCTCACTCTCTGTCTTGGCTTCATTTGCTTTGACTTACTTAGGTAGGTTTTATTTCTACTACGGCAATGGAGGAACATATACACATACATATACACAGGTGTGAGTATTACATTAAATCTATTATTTAGCTTTTAGAGCCAAGTTAAAAGATTCGTATATTCCTATAGGCACTTTTACTGCGGTACTTTACAATGGTAAATATATACATACCTAATGTATACGGTGTGTGTACCGTTTAAGAAGACTATTACTATATTGGTATAGTTCAAGAATAGTAAAGCTAATGCTGAAAGGGTTGAAGCCTTTTGTACATCGTTTTCTACAGTCGCAAGTACTTACACACCTTAAATGCATTTTCTGAGGCAAAATAACATAGAATTCTTATCTGAGCGTTGCATGAGTGCGGTAATAACACCAAGTTTTAACGATGGGTGCACGATAATAGTTAGGGAAATAAAGATGCTTTTCTTCTTCCCTTTTCTGTATCTCTGTGCTCACACACACACTCTTGTCTTGTGTGTATACTCTTTCATGTCAAATCTACGTACAACACTAACATTTTTCTATCAGATTTTTTCATAATATAATGACCGAAACAACATTAAAATTTCCCTAGTAATAGCTAAAAAATGTTTATGTCGTAGGCTTTTCCTAGAAAATAGGTCGTTTTATTACTATTACTACAGGTTTATATCGACGTAGTTTTATAAGATAGGATTGTAAAGCCGAACCCACTGCATTCAGTGCATTAGTTCTACCACGGGGGTTTTGTACTTGAAAAGCAAGCAAAGCCTAGAATTAGCATTAACAGCATCTCCAGCATCTCATGATGACATTTAAGCACTTACTACATGGCTTTTTAGTTGTGTCTGGTGTTGAGTGTGGCTGACGTTGACAGCAGTGCAAGCCATTTCACTCTCAGACAATTTTTGTAGCAATTGAATGTGTATAAAGAGGGTTTGTAATAGCAGAAGCGTGATGTTGATGGTTTGTTGTTCTCAGGACCTAATATTAACCAATAAATGCAAGTTGAAGGAATTTTTTGTTTTCTACCATTAAAAGTACCTGAAATTCACGCTTCATTCGCATTTAGTTGATAAAGAATTCCAAGCTATAAAATGAAAAGCTTCATATTTTGTAGTATGCTGTTATTTTATTCAGAAATATATTTATACTCACAAGATGAGGAAAAGGTGAAACTTCACTTGTGTTTAAAAAGTGAGTATGCAGGTGTGTATGTGACGGATTCATGGTTTGTAACCTTCAGATTGAGTTTTTAAGTAAAAATTTTTGTCTGGATGGGGAAAGAATGTAATGTGTACCTGAAATCATAGAATGATTATAAAACTTGCAAGTTGGATAAAATTTGGCTGTGAGCAATAAGTGTAGTACGAGTAATAAGATATACTTATGTAGACGTATGAGATACGACAAAGATAATTGGCCACTTGCGTTTAGTGATTTGATTTGACGTAACAAACTAGACAGTGCAGGATGGATGGATTGGATCGGACAAGATCACAAGTAACCATTTTAGTAGACCTACCTTTGACACACTATAAAATATACGTAGGCAGGCAGGTACAGGTAGGTAGGTATATATAGTGATTCCCAAGCGGTTTATGACAAAGCTAAAAACTTGGCTCTATAATTAAACCATTTATAAAGTCAAAGGTAAATTCAGTTTAAACTTGACGAAGGTTTCCGGTTGAAATTACACAGATACCTATACATATAAAGTATAGTAAATTTAGTATAACATAGAGTAGACAAGCATAGGTACTTTTATTTTAAATTCAAGTTAATATTGATATGGAAAAGAATGAGACCAAATTACAATTTGGGCGAAGGTTTGCTGTGTTGGCTCATCCGGTCGGCGTCGGCATTCCTTTTAATTATATGACCATAAAGCAATATTCGTACACAAGATAAAAACTTATATCAAGCAAAGCTACGGAGACCTCACGAGGTTGACTAAAAGTAGGATTCACTATCCAAATGAGGAT
>JAQFYB010002674.1:0-23090 GCA_034694085.1 Pogonognathellus longicornis
AGTCAGAGCATTCTACACTCATTGCGAGAATTATGCATTGCATGTGTGTATCCCAGTAGTAGGTAGCAAAAGTATATCCGTAAGTGTAACGATTACTACAGTCTCGCCGTTCTTTTTCATTAGCTCAGTTTTCTCGGTACTGTGGAGTAGAGAGGCAGTTCAGTTGACTGGCAGAAGTTTGACAGTACGGGATTTCTATGAATTGCCTTTCTTATGAGCTGTTGGCTCAACCATTTGAAATGAGGAAATTATTGAGGGATGTTGAGACTCACTTAACCATGCACTGACGGCTACTGCCACTTGTATGTATTATTCTCAAATTGCTCAATCTCTAATATACTGTGTACATGCAGTTGCAATTGCAATAATGAAAACAATTGCTCGTAATAACAATATAATGACAGATTTCGCATGTTTATTTACAAAGAGTAAATCCCCATTTATCAAATCATGGTCTGCCATGAATAATGCATTCAGGAAAACACAATCGTTTTACTTAAATAGAGTCTGAGAAAAATTTAGTGTATGGTGTACTTATAAATAAGTAAAATTATTTTACAGATAAATATTATGCATGAGTTACATTATGGAATGTACGTGTGCTTAATGTACATTATTAAGCAGTATTTGATTTTGAGTTAGATAAGAGATGCGATAGTATCAATATTCATCCATATTCATCATAACCATGGGAGGCTTAGAAAATTCTAATTCATGACTTACAGTAGGTGGGTATTATTAGTTTGTTTAGTGTGTTGCTTTTGTTAGTTGGCTTGCTACAAGCATTTAAGTGAAACGATGGTAGGCAGACGACGAGTTAAACTCACATTGCCCCATCGGGCCCAATGGAGCGAACAATGGAGTAGAAGCTGTAAAATCTTTATAAGGACATGATCTGCGTAATTCCGGGGACAAGGTTTATTCTGTGAAATCAGCATCAACAATGCACACCGCTTGTCTCATATACATGTATCTCAGCATGCGTTTGACATATAGCATGGGACAAAGATGAGTGAACGTTTTGCTTGCTTTAGAGACACAAGTGGCTGAGAAAGAGGGAGATGTAACACAATATATTATACACAACACACAATCATACAAGAAAAAGAGTAGGATATCAACTACTACCACTACACTCACCTACCTATGTACCATTTACTATATAAATACATGTACACATCCATTCCATATACACATTAAGGCTGACCTGGAGGCTCAAACAACATTTTTTGTTTTCCATTACTTGTCTACTCATAACTATTGAACACCAAATCAGTTTTCAAAACCAGTTAAAAATTCAATAAAGTATAAGTACTTACTCTTGTCAAATGTAGCAAAAAAACGTTTTTGAAAAACTCAAATCTGCGTACATTTTGCATTTTTTTAATATAAAATTACATACTGAAGAGCAAGTACACTTTATTGAATTTTCATTTGGGTTTATTTTTCAATTCAATTAAATTCAGTGATTTTTTTCAAAACAAAACATAAGTTGCAATCATAAAACTTATATTGTGACTGTACACTTACAGTATGACCTCTAATTTACAATCCTGTTTTTGCAAAAGATGAAGCTAAACGTGAATTAATTCACTTTTCGTATAGTTAGCGCGCTATTTGAATGTTCTGTGGCCGTGTAGGAAAGTGTTGCACAACTTTAAAATTCCAGGTCAGCCTTAACGGTGGGATGCTGCAATAGGGAAGAGACAAAGCAAAGCTAGGGCAGTCCTAGTCGTAAAAAGCCAGAGTTGAGATTGAGAGTCGAGAGAAATGAGAAACTATATATATGTACATACAGAACATACAACTACAACTTCAAGACGACCAGAACCACACACTGTAGGACAGTCAAGACAGTGAAGTACCTGGTCTAACAGTACAAGAAGATGCTTGTATCTTATTTCGTCTCATACATTGTATTCTATATCTGTATTTATATATGCATCCATCTGATCTACACTACAGCCTGTTCCTGTTGTTTTAGGACACAACAACAAAGCTGTAACATAACCCAACTATGTATGTATCAACCCAAGTCTTTATTCAGTTTTTCATGAGTATAATATATGTATGGTGTATACAAATGGTGTATACGAGTGGTATATACAAATGGTATTATTTTCCATGTGCCTACTTTTGCAAAAAGAAATTTGACATAAAGCCCAATGCAAGTGTAGTGCTAATTGTAAAAGCAAAGACAAACAAATATGATTGTAACAATATTGTCAATCACAATTCGCACAGCTTGTATTCAACTATTTAATTTTAATGAATGATAAAATATGTACATACTATAATATTTTTAGTGTGTATGTTAAGAATAAATAGAAGGTACAAGCTTAAAAATGAATTTACTTTTATGAGGAATCACTATTAGACTATTTTTATGTAGAACTGTATGTGAACTTTTATGAAACACTGACATCCATGCAATACCGAGTGAATTGAAAAGCAGCTGTTTAATGATTTTACAAGCTTATGACTATGACAAAGTTTGTTTGTTGGAAGTTGACCTAAAGCTCTCCTGTTGTGAACATTGGATTTTTGTTAGTATTAAAGTAGGATGTGTATAAAAAACATTAAGTAATAGAGTCAGAGTAACTTGTGCTATGATCCACGAATTGTTGACTAATATAAGTATGTGTGTGCGTGTAGGTATTGATGATATATCATAAGGATGAAAGTAGGAAAACAAGACTTTGCTAAGATAGTTGTCTATTCGTTGGACAAGAGAGCGATTCATAGAATGCAGTGCTCACTGACGTAAATAATAAAGCTAAACGGGGAGTTGTAGTATGAGCGTCATTAAAAGCTTGTAGTGGACTAGACAAGAAGAGTATAAGTGAGAGAGATACTGTTGCATGTTGTTGGTGCAGTAGTTGTAGTAGTAGTAATAAGTAATAGTAGGCTTCTTGGTAGTAGTAGTAATATTAGGTGGATAATAGTATAGTAGTGTAGCAGTGTAGTAATACACAGGTTGAGTGTATAATGCGTAAAAGCATGAGTTAGTGGTAGTGTTGGCCGTATGGCTTAGTGTTAGCACACACACAGACTTGAAGAAGAAGAGGGTGAGATTTGCAGACGAGATATAATTTACATTGACATGGTAGTTGGCTTTGGTCTGGTTCGTCTATTGTATTGTGGTTGTGTGTAAATTGTTGTCTTCGGAGCGTGTGTAAGATTTCTGTCTCTCCTGTGAGAGTTCTTGGAATTTTCTCAATGCTTTCATTCATTCTGCATGGCTTGACAATTAGCAAAATTGTAATAATAGAGAAAGAAGAGGTTTGCATGCAGCCAAACTGACTCCTGTAGATGCAAAAATTAAAGTCGACATGTGATCTTCTGCACTACGTTTATTATATTATTATCTCCATTGCATTTCTATTCATAAGCACTTAGGGCTGCATCAAATCTATGATAAATAAATACCTGTAATATACATAAGTAGTACCTACGGTGTACTATGCACTATATTTTAGAATGGTAAATCCTGATTAGAGTTGACATGCTATGTAAAATTATTAAATTGTTTATATTTGTTTAGTACTACATAAATGAGTCATGCAAAAGACTATGAACTTCTGGTATTTTTATTCATCATAGGTGCCTTGAGTGCTACATCGGCTCTGGATCGTGAAAAGCAATGGATGTATGAAATTCAAGTTGTGGCTTCCGACCAAGGATCTCCACAAAAACAGTCTGAAGCCATTGTCAAAATCAATGTGACGGATATGAATGACAATAGTCCCACCATCATCGAACCTACAGAGGATCTTCTCATTGTACGGGAGGAGCAACCTGGAGGCACGGAGGTCACAAGGATCGTCGCAACTGACCCGGACAATGGACAAAATGCTACTGTCGTCTTCTCCCTTGTCAGCGGTAAGTCTTGTACCTTTCTTCATTCCCTCCAAGCACACCACTCTCAACAACTCACACACACAAAAAACATATTTCACTATTGTATACCCAAACAATTGTCCTCTCCACAAATATACGCTCTAAAGACATTTTTTTCAAAGTCACACACAATAAAAACTTAACAAGGGTTTCACTCAACTCCGAGTACCTACACATAAAAGCTTACCATTTTCTGAGTAAATAGATTTTATATAAATTTTTCTCAATTTATGTAGCTCACTTTTTCCTTTCAATCTTTCACAAACGGATAAAGTGCATTTTCGCATATTCGTCAATTTCTCATCCACTTTGAATGCTACGGGTTTTGAGAAAAATGTAGTGTTGAATCACTGATGATGTGTACAGAGTACAAAGATAAGGTACAGGTAGATTCATTTTAGGGGTGTGCTAATATCAATGCAAGGTGATAATTATTTGTTATTACTCTTTGTGTATTAGAAGAATTAGTGTCAGAACTCGCATTGTATATTATACTATTTACATTTTTGAGTTGAAAATATCTTACAATTAGAATTAAATGCACATTTATGAGCTTGAGATTAGCACAAGATGTCAAAACTAATCCATAACTTATTTTGATGCTAGTTGTTTTTAAAGCTGTTGCATTCCCATCATGCCCGACCGCTAAATTCATTACATTTTACATGGTACCTGTTGTAATTGTAGCTTACATGCCATGATATTATTAGTTATAAGTAGGTACTTGAGACAGACTATAAAATAAAAAGGGCTATTATGGATCATGTATATTATGGACATAGTTAAAGGTACATTTTTTACTGGTGATTGTAAGGACCGCTGTGTTCGTTTGCCTTACATTTTGTATAGCCCATTGTTATGTTGCAGGTACCTAGGGACACAAATGTCGTCGCAGTTTATCTTGCTCTACCACGAACACCGAACGAGCATTGCTTGCCATATCAAAAAAATATGAATAGGCAAGGCAAGGCTGTTAAATAGTATTTGGACATTTAGTAGTGTGTTCGGAGGTGTATGAAATTTATTTACGTGTGCACATTACATCATTACGTACCATGGCATAGTTTTCTGTTTTGATTTGTATGTCCTCTCAATGCTCGTATTTGACTGCGTTGCCCACATCATTAAACTTTTAATTCTTACACACAACCAAAGCAATAAAGGAAAACAGAGAATTATAATAAATGAGACTCGGTAGGTGTTGTACTTATATATTATACTGTGTAAGAATATGTAAGGTACATATCCCAATACACAGAGAGAGAAAGAGAGAATTTTGCTTGTTGTGATCTGTTGTATTGTAATGTAGTGGAATGGTCTTAGCATGTGTTTGCCAGACATGACATGACACACAGGTATAAATTCTGAAGTGTATTTGACGAAGCAGTACAGGAAGAGACAGCAAACAAATTTCGGGGCGGACGAACACTATCCATTTCTTAAGTCTGAAAGAGCCGAGAGGAAATCCTGAGGATATATTTATACCATCAGAACTTATAATTATGAGGATCCTAATAGTTTCTGTAATGGGATCTATTTGTTACAGTAGAAAGGTTTCCATAGATGCGTTCAGGAGGGCTGTGTTCTTCTATAATGGACGAGCCAAGAAGCCTTTGTGCATCATCCTCTTTGCTCGTCTCTCTGTGTGTTTGCAGTTGCAACCAACTATTTACTTCCACATACCTTCATCATTCGTCCTGTCCTAATTCTGTGTGCATTTGAGAATCGTAGTCAGTTAAGACAGCTTGTCATTTGTCATATCATAAGGGCTGTCCTCACTCGCTATCATTTCATTTTCAAATGCATTAAACTTCCCTTTTACACATTTCTTCTCATCACACAACTATTTCAATGTGGAACTGAAACCCTTTTCCAGCTCTTCACGTATGTCTTGTTCAATGCTATGCATTGTGGTGGTAATTCGTTAAAAAGAAACATTAAGGCATGTCCTGAGAGAGATAAGACGTTGTTGTAGAAGCTGAATCTTTTGTGGCTACTTATATTATCTGTAAAAAGAGTTTCAGTGTGAGATAGATTATATGATACAGTGATGGATAAGTTTAAAAGCCTAAATTGATTTCTAAATATAAATTCTGGAGGTATATAGTAACAAACAAAAAAGCGAATTCTTTGTTTGATATGTGGCATTGTAATAACAAGGAGACTTAAAAACCTGAGTGTTTGCAGTCGTTGGAATTAAAAAATTCCTGAGAAATTTGTGACATGAGGCAAAGAAAGGTGATCGTTTAGAAAATGTGTGGGTGGAGTTTTTGTGTTGAGTAATGCGAGTCATAAGTTACAGGTTACGAGTCTGATGGTTCTTATGGTTGGAAAAGAGAGAGACACACATAGAGAGAAAGAGGATTTGTCTGTTTCCCGAGATGAGATCATGAGTATATTATGATCATTATTTTATGTTGTTTTTCAGACGGATACAGTGATGCGGAAGACTTTACTATTGACGCGGTTACTGGGGTCGTAAGAACAAGGAACGTCTTAGATCATGAGAAAAAATCATTTTACACATTAGGGGTAATTGTCAGAGATAAAGGAATTCCGCCTCTTGAATCAGTTCATGAATATCGCATCGAGGTGGTAGACTTAAATGACAACCGTCCTCTGTGGGTCCGCTCCAAGTTCAGCTTCAAGGTAAGTCTACACATTCTTACTCTAATCCTGCAGCATCAATCTACTCAAAGATTTAACTTGTATTTAAAGATTTTCAAAATGCTACGCTCATGCATGAACACAATTTTATATACTTCAAGACTAGGTTAATTCCTTAAACTGGCTTTAGCAATTAGCAAAACAAATAATATTATTTTGAGAAGTAAAATATCGTCAAATTATGGTATACAGAGTTTAGTATGTTTATTTTATGAGAACCATGCACATCATATAATATGGTTTCAAGGAAGTGCTTAGCATATTTTAACGTAGAGAAAGGTTTTTCTTTGAGTTTTGTCAGCATGAGTACAAGATAAATAGTTATAATGTGTGTGTGGTGTTGTAGTTGTACGAGAACGCAACTGTGGGGAAACTGGTTGGTACTGTGACGGCGACAGATGAAGATAGTGGAGACAACGGTCGAATCACATACATCATAATTCACGGCAACACTCACGACTCTTTTGACATAGACAAGACGTCAGGAGGACTTTTGGTGGCTAAAGAACTTAATTACGAGATAACATCTCATTACTTGCTCCAGGTCAAAGCCGTCGACAACAGTGACATGAATCCTCAGAGTAACTTTATTTCCGTGGAAATAGACATTTTGGACGTGAACGACGAGAGGCCTCGTTTCCCTGAGGACCCTGTCGTGTTCTCAGTGCCCGAGAATGCTCGAGTAGGAAGTGATGTTTGGAATTTCACTGCCATTGACGGTGACGACGGTCTGAATGGCATTTTGTACTACACCATCATTCAGCAGCAACCACCAGGCAAATTCCGCATCAACATGCTCACAGGAACTCTGTACTTACAAGCTCCATTAGACTACGAGACGCACAGTTCCCACATCATCGTCGTGGCGGCCACAGACCAAGCCCTGAATCCCAGCGAGCGTCTCAACGCCACAGTCACAGCCCACATCATCATCGAAGATCAAAATGACAACCCACCCGTGTTCACATCATCACCCAAGATATCTGTGTACGAAATCGAGCCGGCCAACTCCGTGCTCCACACCGTCATCGCCACAGACTTGGATTCAAGGGAAAACGGACGCATCACGTACACAATTACATCGGGCAATGACGTCGGCTGCTTTCAGCTGAATTCCGACAATGGCCAACTGTCCCTAGTCAAACCGCTGGACAAAGAAGAATTCGATTATTTCTCTCTCAACATCACGGCAAGTGACCAAGGCTCTCCGCCTAATTTCGCAAGTCAAATTTTGCAAGTCACGGTGGAAGATGTGAACAACAGTCCCCCGCAGTTCGTCTACCGGAAATACGAGGGCAGAGTACAAGAAAACTCATTGATTGGAACCGAAGTGCTAAAAGTCACTGCTTTTGATCGAGATCAAAGTAAGTACACACACAAGACACAATACCGTGTCGTCCCACTAATTCTCTTCCAGTCTGCTTTCTTTGAATCAATTCCTATTTAATGCTTCACTCTCATCAACAATCACTCTCCCATTCCCATCCCCATCCAATCCACCAACAACCACCGCCACATCACTAACCACCTTGCTTGTCAATGCCTATGCCTTATTGCCACCATAACCACAAACACCAAAATCAACCAAGCGTCATTTACGCTCAACCTCATGCAATGCAATCATAGTACCCTTATTGCAGATGGACGGCGTCGACAGGTCGCTCTCGTTTTTACCGTGTACTACTTCCCTTTTCTTTCTCTCATTGTGTAATTATAAGCACACCAGTTATTTAGATAGTCAGATCCGGGCATAACAAGTGCTCTCGTCGCTCCTTAATGTGTGCGAGTTACCTCTCCCTGTATTAGTCTCACTAGTAACTCAGCAACTTCCACACTGTATAGACGCAGTAATTATCATTATTCTAGTCTCACTGGACAATGCACACCACGTTAACAATAATTGCTCGCTTTTATAAAACCTTCCCCCTTTCCACTTTTTACATCAGCATGTATTTGTATAATCATTAACTTTTATTAAATATTGTCCCTTTGAATACTAATATTATACGTAGGAACGTTTCTATTTACGTGTAATGATATTAATAGCAGCCTTTAGCTACATAGTACCTTGGGTGTATAAATTAAACATTGTAGAGTTTGAGAAACCCTGAGGTGTTTGTATGTTGACATATCGTCCTTTCAACCATCAGACCTTATTGCTAGCTTGCATTAATCTACGTATTAACATGTTTCAATATTTGATTTACTTGTTCAGTCAACAAAGTACCTGTCTTGCATTCCGAAGACGGGGGTAGCACTTAATTTGTGTAAGTTCCTTTGCATGCCTGCTCACTCTATACGTTTAGCGGTGGATAAAAATGGTGGTAGTGTGGATGGGGATGAGTATTATTAGATAATATTACATAGTACATTGTACAGTGTTGTACGGATATACTGTAGACTAATATTCCACAGCAGTTTCCTTTGATGTAGTCGTTATGATATTACTAGGCGACCTATTATGCAATAGGTGTGTAATTGTAATCCGGTATCATATGCAATACAATATTATGATATGTGTATGCCTGGGCATATACATATGAAATATTATGTATGAAATATTATGTGTATTATCTAATGTAGCATCCAAGTGTGGTTCTTCCATACTTATTACTGTGCTTTGCTTTGTAACAACATTTCTACAGTAGCTACCTATACTTGTGTAGGAGCAAATGATTTTCTAGCTAAATCCATGTCGTGGCTCCGTATTTTCTTTTTTTAAACTATTTCACACATAAATGCACCTGTCTTACGACTTGCTTGCTTGCTACTGGTATTATTTACTGCTCTTGACTTTTCTCACATTCATAATACAACAGACTATGGCTACTATGCTACAACTACTACTTGTTTTCCGTGGCAAATGCAGTTGGTCTACCGGTGCCGCCGGTACATTACAATTTGGTAGAAATAAACGTAGTAATGGAGCAAATACTAATAGAACCTGGATGGACAAGTATAAACTATTTTTCATCCGTTTCGTTTCATTGTTTGATGAGATTGAATGCCACAAAGCCTAAAAATGTAAATGAATATTCAGAAATCGTAATTAAAAAGTATTTATTTGTTTTCATATTGCAAACTCCGTTCACGGAAGAAATACAAGGTTGTACACGTATCATAGATTTTAATAATATTTTACACTTTTTTATCCGACTTAATCATATATCATTTACAATAGGGTTTTTACGTTATCATGAAATCATGCATGTTTAGATAGGCTGTTGATTGTTAGGTGGAAAGAAGCCGAGTACGTAAACTACGTAAGACGACTCACTATTCCAGCAAAATAGTTGTATATAGCCCTAGACGTTTCACCATATTTAATTACTAGATAAAAGAAAGTACTAGCGCATTAGCCATTATCAAATGTAATAGTCAATTTTAGTTCAACGATACAGATTCAAGTAAATGGTGGTTGCATTACCATTTAATTGCAATGGTAATGAGTAGTGGGATTGCATGAAGATTGAGGGCTGCTGAATGAAGGAGACTTTGAATGTCATACTAGCTACTACGAGAAATGAAACAAATTTAAATGGAGAGGAGCAAAACAATGGAAATGACCATCATAATAATATCATCTGTACAGTAGTCCAATATAGTAGTAGTGCAATGCGCTATAGAATTACATAATATTCTTCCACAATTTAAAAATGTCTGCCACTACTAATTCGGCAACTAAAAAAGTGCACACTGAGGAAAATGATGATAGCATGCAATTCAATATTAAAAAATGAAATGGTTAAAACAACGATGATGAAAAGAGCGGAGGAGAATCTCGAAGAAGAATATTACACACGAAGTAGATGTAACTATACATACTCCCATACTCATACTAATACAATACAACATGGATAACACACATAGTGTATTACACGGAGTATGCCTGAAGTGTAATATGTGAGAGTGAGACGAAGGAAGAGTCACAGATATACATTTATTATTTGGTTTTAATTGGAGATAGTTGTTGTACGAAGAAAAGAAAGATTGGCTACAAGAGCGTGGAAACGGAGCGAGCGTCTATCTCATGTAGATCTGTTGTTTTGTAGTTCTTTGCTATTGTAAATTGTGAGTAAGTAGTTGTAGTAGAGTGGTTCTAATGTAAAATGAAATGTAAGTGGATATTGGATGTGGAGTATCTGTACAAGAAATAAATAGTCGAGAGTGTATTCAATGCTTTTGGTTGGTCTAGTTGCATTCTGCGGCTATGATGTTGTTGTTGATGATGATGATGATGATGATGGTGATGATGGGGCTTTTGTGCATATAGAGTGGTATAGCGTAGCATTGGTTTGGCATTGGTATGGCATAGCGTGGTGGTGGTGCATTGCATGGTGGCTGCTGCTGGTCAAGTATAAGACATAGACATAGACATAGCTTGACTTATTTGTTAACTCCTCTGGTGTACAGATATGCAGGAGATAGCAAGAGATACTAATACTCCTGCAGACACTTGCTGTATTATTTTGTAGTTTATATAGTGCAAAAGCATCGGATGGCATTAGTGTATTTGTATATTAGGAGTATATTAAATAGTAGATAGAAGTATGTAGATTGTAGATGCGTTTGTTGTGTTGAGAGTTTGAGTGTGTGTTTGTGTGTGTGTATAGTGCAGAGTGTAATAATAAGTAAATGGAATGGAATTCTGGGGAAGCCAGACGATTCGTTGAAAAGTGTAAGCTCCTCCGTGGCTTTCTTTGTATGCGTGAGGAGTGTATGTATGTATTATGTATGTATGCAATTTGAGTGTGTTGAACCAGTTTGTCTAACATCGGATGTCGTCTATTTAGGTCCTAATAATACGTTACTGTACGTGATCCCTGAGGGGATGGCCGACGGAAAGTTTGCGATACATCCATCAACAGGGTCAATATCCGTGACAGGATTGATTGATAGAGAATTGCAAAGTGAATATGTGTTGACAGTGTATGCTCATGACGGGAACTATGTATCTCTATTTGACACCACTACGGCTGTCATTAAAGTGGCGGACGTGAACGACAATGCCCCAGACTTTAAGGACTCTTGTACAGACCTCTACGTGCCTGAAAACTCAGAGCTGGGAATCATTCACACGTTCACTGCTATCGACCCGGACACGGGACGCAATGGAGAAGTCACTTTCAGTATTTTGGCTGGAAACTTGGACAACATGTTCAGCGTGGATCTTCACAGTGGAAAATTCACGAGTCGACCGTTGGATCGGGAGAGACGCTCACACTACCAGTTGCTTATCACGGCTCAAGATCAAGGACTACCTGTGCAAAGAACCTCGTGCAACATGACAATATATGTGAATGATGAGAACGACTGCGACCCGATGTGGACAAAGGTGAGCACATTACATCACTAATGCATTAAACCATCTACTTATAGCTCTCCAGCAACAACATTCACAGACTCACAAAACAACCTGTTCCTCGACTTCCACTCACACTCACCACATTCTCTGCAGAGGTTCCTAGTCCCAGTCCCACCAACACAACACAACACAACACAACACCACACCATACCACCTCTCAATTCATTCCCCAGATTTATGGCTTTACCTTGACTTACACTCCACCACACTTACACAATCTTTTTATACTCCACATTGTTGTTACTTTAAATATTCCACATACTCATTCCATTATACAACACAAAATGCATACAATGTGCAATCATGTAATCCTCAACTATCCTCAAATCATAAAATACCTTCCCAAACAAAATTATATGACGTGCCAGGGATTTGTACCTACACATTTTACACAACAATGTATTATTTTACTTTGCAATTTAACATACCTTTGCATTTCATATGTATTAATAACGTTCCCAGCAAAATTATCGTCAATTCCTTCACAAATCTTCTCTCAGAATCTTTTTTGTAGCATTTTACTCACAGTAATTACCAGTACTCAATTAATGTGTACACATTAAATTATTAACTGTAGACAATTTCTCGGCGGATGTGATATTATGATTGTCAAGATAATTTTAATATCTATATTTAGCGAAAAAAATGTTAAAACGTTTCCGCTATATTTCCTTGCAGCCTCAATACTCAGCGTCGATACCCGAAAACGTTCCTATCGGAACTACAGTTCTGTCTGTGGAGGCCAGTGATGCGGACATTGGAATCAATTCAGTTATAAAATACTCGCTGAACAATGAGAGTCATTGGCACTTTACAATTGACAATGCCACAGGGGCCATCGTTACCGCGGGGTAAGCAGCCACATACTTCGTTTTATGAACCAACTACTTTTCTTTATCACTCTGGCAGCATTTTTCCATCCACCTATTATTTACTACGTTGTGTGTGCCTAACATTTAAGTCTCATCTGTGTATTATGCTCAATGCAATGCCGTCCAAACCACCAGTTACAATTTTCCATCTTGGTTTCTAAAGTGCACATCCATTTGACTGCATATTGCATAATATAACAATTACTCCTAGATGTTCCTAATGCATGTAATCTCGCATTTGCGATTCCAGTTCAAAACATTAATGTAATTTGCATTTTTGCTACAGAATACTTGATCGAGAGAATATCAAAGACTACACATTTGAGGTGGCTGCTACAGATGGAGGCTTGTATGATTCGCGTTCTTCCAAAGCTCAAGTTCACATTGTGGTCACGGATGTCAACGATAATCGGTAAGGAGTTTTTTGAATATCATAAAGCCTTAAAATTCAATTTTAATGTATTTATTTGTAGTGTTTTTACACTAAAATGAAATATTATGCTCATAACGAATAATTTTGAAAATGTATTAAAATATTTAATGGATTTGTGTAATTTGTGTTTGTGATTTAGGCCAAAGTTTAGTCAAAATCCAGTGTTGGTTGAAATTCCTCCTCATACGAAGCCGGGACAGAAAATTGTTCAATTGATTGCAACAGATACGGACGAAGGGATCAACTCAGATATAACTTACAGGTATAAACAGATGGATGAATAAAAAACCGTGGTTTTAAATATATTATATGGATGAGTACTGCCTAGTAGAGTGAGATGCATCTTAATTAGCTCTTGAGTCCCATTCACTCTAGGATAATATGATAGGAATATAAATAATAGATCGTAAGTAGCTTTATAGCCATCAACAACCCACAGAAGTTGGAATAATAAGAATGTGTAGTAGTAGCATGGCTATAGCATGAGCATGTGTTGCGTAGTACTACTAAATACATAAAATATACAACAACTACTACTACTATGTCGACTACTCTTTAACTACTTACTAACTATATACATTATACTACTTAAATAAATATCATAGCATAAAACAGTCGAATGCAATGGAAAATGATGAGAGTCGGACTGCGACTACGGAGAATTATTTTGAGGCATAGGGATTTGTACGTGTAAGTACGCAGTATGTATCATTATTAGCATCATTAGAGCATATAATATTTTATAGGCATCTCGGCAGTAATATTAGAAGTGGAGTAGTGAGTATTAGGTTGGAAGTAGGTAGGTAGTTGGTAGAACTAGCTGTTTGTGTGTAGAATGTACTGATAGATGTGTATGTATTGTGTGTGATGGTTTCCTCCAGTTGGATGGGAGCCCATTTGCCAAAGGACTATTTGCATAACTACCAAGTACGGGTTTCCACTCGAAAGACCCTACTAATTTTCTCCTGTAATAATATAGCATGGAGAGTCAAGAGACGAAATTCCGAGTGCAGCCTCAAACCGGAGTAATAACACCTGTTATAAGTCTATCATCGGAGAGGGGTCGTATATTTCAGCTGAAGGTGGTTGCGAAGGACCAAGGCACCCCTGCACTCAGTTCTACCGCACTCGTCGTCATCCAAGTTGGAGATGTGCCCTTACCTAACACAGTGCGATTCCAAGAATCTCTCTACGAGACCGAGATCCCTGAAAACTCACTCGCAGGAACTGAAATGGTCCAGGTGATTAATCAACCAGCACGGTTTTTCGCTCCTCATAGCTTAAGCCTATAATATTCTTATTGTTTCTTCAAAGTCACCATTTTAAGGCTTTACCAACACATCTCCTTTTCTCTCCCCTTTTTATACGCTTCATTCTCCTTCTCTCAACTCAGTCCAGTCCTCCTTCCCAACTTCATCCTTCGTCTCCAAACGCCGTGTACTCCCTTTATCTTTTAGACTCAGTGTCTTGTCTTTTCTTGGCTACTTTCTCACTGGACTTATTTCGTGTTACCGAAATACGTGACGGTATTCTCTTACGTTACCCCTTGTTATGTTACTATAGTCTGTGTCTGCACAGCGAGGCAGATTATAGATGTATTTTCAGCTCTGAGACACTACTACCTGGTGTATTTGCTCTTGCTTCAATCTCTCACTTTATCACACGTATAAAACAGATATGTGTACATATATTATGAGCGCTCTGAAAATATCTACACATTTATCTATCTTTTCCCACTTTTCTGTCGACTCGACTGACTGCTTTTGTTTGTCGTGTGTCTTATCATTGTCGACGACTCTCGGTGGTACTTGCTCTCAGATGCATTTGCTGTATACACTACGTGTGAAGTGTAATGTATAAATATTACACATACGTTATGTAAGTGTCTAGGTATCTATCTAGCCATTTGTATGACATATGGTTAAATGGGTATGTAGTGTGTTAGTATGTGCATTGTGGCTCAGCTTAATTTCTCGTATATGAACTTCTCTCCTTAAAACGTTTCTGTGTGATGAATGGTCTAGGTGACTGCGTTAAGGAATGATGGACGACGGCAGCCGATTCTCTACTCGATTGTTGGAGGAAATGAAGATAATATTTTCGAGATCGTCTCTTCCACAGGCCTCATTCGTGTTGGAGATGGAACAAACCTTGATATGGAAAGACAACCCAAATTTAGTCTCGTTGTTTCCGCTAAAACTGATAATCCTGTACCACTCTACGCCCATGTTCTCGTTAATGTCAACCTGACTGATGAAAATGACAATGTTCCGAGATTCACTCAAGACTCTTACATTGCCTCCGTTTGGGAAGGGAACAGTAAAGGAACATTTGTCACTCAAGTATGTATTCATGTATACTCTTTCACATTCTTGTGCAGTGTCACATAGTTATACAAACGTCCATGTAAAAACTTTTTATGAACAAACTAATTTGCTACGTGCATTCCATACTTGTATATACACGGAGACAAAGCACGAAGAAGATGCTTAGTAATATTACTATGGTTGTAGCTAATAGTAGTCATTCATTTATGTGCTGCTATGGTATATTTAGACTTAGACAGAGAAGCATTGTCAAAATTGTTGCAGTGAGTAATAAGTTTGTGTCATTTTTCAGGTGACTGCAACGGATAATGATGAAGGACCAAATGCCAATTTAATTTACCACATTGTTGACGGAAATCACGACAATGCATTCATCATCGAGCCACCGTTTTCAGGGATTGTGAAAACTAACATTGTCTTAGATCGTGAGATTCAAGACAAATATCGACTCACGATTATTGCCACTGATGAAGGATCTCCGCAAATGACCGGCACATGTCTTCTGCAAATTAATGTCATTGACATCAACGACAACCAACCAACTTTCCCTCCACATTCCGTCATCAACATTACGGAGAATGTTCCCGTGGGCACTTTAGTGACAACCATGGTGGCCAATGATGTCGACACAAATCCAAGCTTAGTGTATGCTTTCACAGAAAACGGAAACCCTGATTCTGTGTTCTCCATTGGTAAATACAGCGGTCGCATCACCTTAGCTAAACCAATTGACTATGAAGTAGAAAAATCCCACACTGTTGACATTCAAGTGTCTGACTCTGTGCACACGGCCTTTACAAGTCTCACAGTCAATATCATGGACTACAATGACAATGCACCTAAATTTTCCCAACACATTTACCACATCACCATTCCAGGTACGTGGAGTTTTCAACTTGCTCGTTTTACCACCTGAAACTAAAAAATTGTAAATTCACCCACAATTCACCGAGCTGTAGCGCATAGTTTTCCATAATTAAGATTAAGGAGAAAAAGATAATTTTCAAACTCAATATTTATTATGCTTTCTGAACACAACTCTGTGTTTTCATAATAATGGAACATGTTTTTCACAACAACGAGACTTATATAGACTATATATGTTTGAGTGCGCGTTGAAATAATGCCTGCAATGCTGCCTGTCGATAGTAATCGTGTGAGGTAAAATATGCCTACTTATCTTGGAGGGTTTGCTGTTGGAATACATTATTTTGCAAGCAAACGATATATAAATAAATACAGAAATGCTGTAGTTGATATTTAGAACGTGTATAGGGCAAAACTATCAAATAGATTTCAAAAGGTAGTCAAGGTGAATGATTGTGTGGGCACACTGGTTAAAGGAGATTCTATCAGAACCACAGCAATAGTACTTAGTAATGAATTTATATGCTCATGTCCATGTATGATAGCACAGTCTTGAAAACTATTTAGTCAGATTCTATGGGTATGGCTGATTCTGGTTCTCACCGTGTAAGTGCAATAGATCTGATATGGTGCCGAGTTCAGAACTTCTGCTCCCCTTACTATAACAAGACTATGGCACAAATGCACAAAGCACACAGGTGTGTGATAGCAGCACTTCGTATGCCATTTCAATGTGATATCAAGAAATGACGAAACTATCAAATCTAAAATAATGTAATATCCAATATAAAACTGATGCAGGGCGAGGGCACGTCGTGTGGTAGAACAGGACGTAGTGTGCAGTGTGTACTGTCAGTACTGTGTAGTGTACCAATAACAGAATATCATATATATGCATTGTGTATCTCAAAACGAAGGCTGTGTTAATTATCCATGTAATAACCATAGACATGTTTATCTTTTCAGATGACACGAAACCGGGCTCACAAGTTATCCAAATAAATGCAACTGATAAAGATTCCGGTCGTAATGCAATTATCAAATATTCATTGAGAGTGCCTAAAGACGTCAAGTCCAGAGGCTCACGTGGACTCTGGATAGACGAAAACACGGGGATGATCTACACAAATGGATCCCTTCCACAACGTCATGAAACGCCTTTCGCCCAATTGACTGTTATTGCGACAGACACAGGCAAACCGAAAAAATCCTCGAAAACTGCGCTGTGGATTGAAGTTCGTCCTTCTGAATCTGATTTATTGCACTTTACACAAAGCAAATACACGTAAGTTCAATTACGCAATATCTACAATTACTAAATTGCCTGTCATAATAACTTTATTTCATGAGTGTTTCCACCTCCCTGCACAGTTCTTTTTTATGCACCTACCATTCAACTTGCTCCATCACTCTGACCACCTTTTCCACAACGTGTGTAGTTGTTTATTTATGGTTTTAAAAGCTTTAATGTGTCACTTGAAATAGTCCTACATTGCGTAGGTATCATTATCTCCCAATTTGAATGGCTAATGAGGACCCCACTGTGCACAACTTTTGTCACTCCAAATATTTTATATCATTCGTACACTTACGATTTGTCAGAAATTAATTGTTGATTCCTTTTTGCTACCGAATGTACACAGGGCTCAACTGAGTGAAGACACGAAGCCAGGAACGGTGGTAGTGAAACTAGGCGTTGAATATGACAAGAAACTCAGTAAAAATTTGCACTTCCATTACGCTATCATATCTGGAAATGTAAAGGATTACTTTACCATTACCAGGTACGCCACTTACTTGCTAGTCACAATGATAATTCTACGACGGGAGCGAAAGGGAGATTACGCTCCCTCGAAAACATTTCTTTACACTTAATGCTCATTGTAATTGTTTTTCTTGACAGTCACACGGGGGAAATACTGGTTGCTCAACCACTTGATAGAGAAGTACAAGAAAATTTTAAGCTCAAAGTAAGCGTAGGTTGCGTGAATATGGCCAAGTGTAGCTCCACAGCAGAGATATCCATCCAAGTCACGGACGTCAACGATAATGCTCCTACCTTCAATCAAACCGAGTACAGAATCTCGGTCAGCGAAAACAAACCCGTCGGAAGCAGTTTGCTCAGACTTCAAGCCATAGATGCGGATCTGCTAAATGACACCGTGCGCTATGACATCACATCCGGAAACGATGCTACGGTTGTGGAGCTCAACCCTAGAAATGGAAATGTAGTGCTCAAAGAGGCTTTTGACTATGACAATGTGGCTCAATATCGATTTGTAGTCAGAGCTACAGACTCCAAAGCCAATGGTCGTTTCTGGAGTTTGGCCGTGGTTCATGTGGACGTGGAGGATGAAAATGACAATCAGCCTCAGTTCCCATTCCCACTCTACATGGAATTTGTCGGAGAGAATGAACCGATCGGAACGACAGTGTTTGTGGCCCGAGCCACGGATTTAGACAAGGGCATTTATGGTAAATTGAATTACTCGATTCTTGAAGGTGACGGAAAAGACAAATTCCACATTGAGCCAACGACGGGAATAGTGACAACGGACACAGTATTTGATTACGAAGTTAAAAACCGTTATTATTTCACTCTGCGAGCTCATGACATCGGAGGACAATCTTCAACTGTCAAAGTTCAAATAGGAATCGACTCTCGAGATGAATTCCCACCTCAGTTCACACAGAAAACGTACAAATTCATTATCCCCAGTAATGCTGCTCCTGGGCATGTTGTGGGTCGTGTGGATGCCATAGATCAAGACCACGGTCCTGATGGACGAGTCATTTATCAAATGAGACAACAAAATGGCTACTTCCGAGTGAATCGAACAAACGGAGCCATAATATTAAGACAGACTCTCACCAATGACTTAAATGCTAGTGTTGTGGTGATGGCAAATTCTGGTCGGCCGGGTTCAAGGTCTGCGGTGGCAGTGGCAGAAATATCTGTGGGAGCCCCGTCGGATGAATTGGAAATGGCTTCTGGGTCGAGTGTGGCTGATTGGGTAGTGGGTCTATTAGTGACTTCGTTACTCTTACTGTTTTTGTGTTGCACTGTGTTCGTTGTTCTTCACCTGAGACACAAGAAACAATCCAAAAGTGGAAAGTCAGAGACTTATAATAATTCTGCGTTTGACACTTTGGAATATGCACAGTCCACAATGATTGCCAATAGCAATTCCAGACCGACGTCACTCTACGGTCCGCAGTATAGTGATTTAGCGGATTTGGGAGTGAATGAGAGACGGAGAGTGAACAACACAGTGTCTGAGTTGTCGGATCAGAGTCATTCGGCTTCTAGTGGGCGGGGGTCGGCGGAAGATGGGGAGGAGGTGGAGGATGAGGAAATTCGAATGATCAACGAAGGCTCTCTGGCCCAACAGAAACTACGAGACAGTATTGGGATTCCCGACTCTGGGATTCACGGCGACGACGATACAATGTCTCAAAGCTCAGCGAAAAACACTCAAGAGTATTTGGCAAGATTGGGAATTCGGCCGAAGCTGAATGACGATCATGTTCATCAAAGTCATATGGTTCATAATGAATGGACGCCGAATACGGGTCCAGATGCACTTGACAGCATTCATCTGTTTGAGGATGATGCTGATCGAGACGGTGATGGAGATGGAATGGACATTTCCACTTTAATCTACGCCCAAATTCCGGACGATGTGAATGATAGTGATATGATGGATGACTCGCGAGGTGTCCTAAGCAGTACTCACCAGCCGTCCATGAACGGCTCTTTAAGTTCTATTGTGCACAGTGAGGAAGAGTTGACTGGGAGCTATAACTGGGACTATTTACTCGACTGGGGACCTCAGTACCAGCCACTAGCTCATGTGTTTTCCGAAATCGCTCGCCTTAAAGACGATGCTTCGAATAGTTCCGAGGCACACTACAGTGGTATTCATAATCGCCATACTCCTAGTAATCAGTCCAGTGGAAAATGTGGGGGGCCGCCGCCTTTGCTCACGAATGTGGCCCCGCGACCCTCCAACTCCGGAGGACCGAACTCTGCAAGGCCTGGCCCTCTGCCTCCACTTCCCATCTTGCCTAGGTCTCCTATTTCACACGACAGCACTTTCTCTTGTGGTCCTATGTCCCCCAGTTTCTCTCCAGCCCTGTCCCCTCTCGCTAATCGATCTCCGTCTATTTCCCCTCTAGGAAATGTAGGACCCAATCTTATTAGAACTTCGCAATTTCATCAAAACTACTCCTCGTCCGATTCAGAGATGAGAATTTAGAGACAAATAATTTTTAATTGTGTTTTTATATATCGAATTAGTTTCTTCTGTCTTACAAAGTTCCACATTCAAGTACACAGACACAAGTTATCAAGTTAAATGTGAATGAAAAGTATACATGTACAGTTGGTGGTGCCAAATTTTGATGCCTTTACTTCTTCTGGTTGTTATTGTCGTAGTGCTATAGTATAGACAACTTTTGTGGAACTCATTCTGGAGCTCCCTTTTTGCTAATTGTTATGAGTCATTGTGTTTTAATATGTGTCATAATATTATTGCCTAGTGTGTTTGCAACTTTTGATCTATTTGTTGTGTGTTTACTCTCTGCAGTAGATTTGCTCCAGACTCGCGCAGCACTTAATTCTTTATGACTTGGACTTGTAATGTTCTTTTACAAAAGCCGTGAGCCATCAAGTGGAAAATGACAAAGTGCATCTCATTTCTTCTGTTGATTACAATTACGTGAAAACCATTTGTCTTCGTTTTATCTGCTGTATGTTTTGTTATATTTTTAAATGTAAAGAATTGTTTACTACAGAAATGGTGGCCATAACTTTCTGGCTTCTTTCGTTCGTTGTATTTAATTGACGGTACATTGAGGCATTCAGTCTTAAATTATTTATCTATTCACCCTCTGTTATTTACTGCTACTTACATATATATTATTATACTATATACATACACATATATTATATAATATATAATATATACTTCTCTGAACTGATATTAGTCCTGTTCATTTTTAAGTAGTAAATAACTGAATGGGTTAATTTTTGTAAATTACGCATACATGTATTTACTTTGTACGCTAGAAATTGTAGAGAGTCTTTGTATATTTATATTTGTATAGTATTTAGTAAGTCATAAACATAATTAGAAAATACGTAGGTACAACAAATTAATGTTTTAGTAGAATTGATTGAATGACTGTAGCATGAGGATATGAATGAAAGAAGAGTTATAAATGTTGGCGGAATGAGATTTCCATATTCTTGCCAAAATGACGAAACTCAAAAGGTTGTGATTATCGTAGTTGCGCGTTGCTTGCAATACTCATATGCAGTATTGGTGCATAATTAGTAAGGTCACAAAGTGCAAATTTAATTCATCATCATGTACATCAGTATTATTAATGATTGTTTATACAAATGTTTAAATCTTAATTAAAACATTCTACGTATTCAAACTCGATATTTATACAATGCCTTCTTTCAAATCATATCATACGTATTTCTGGTTGCATCACATTATATATTACTGAATTAGTTAAACTTCACATTTATTTTATTTCATCTAATACATCATCAAGTCAATAGCAATAAATTTTTGAGAAAGTGCCATATTTATTCCATATTTCAGTACTATTTCACAATCAAGACTCGCTAGGAATTTCACTCATTACAATTAAAAATAATGATTTTTAACATATATTTTTGCACCATTACAAGAGCCAAAGGTATATACAATACGTATTTACTTTAACTTTGGCGAGTTAACATTTGCGCGCTTAAGATAGATAGAAGTGGTTTGAGATGGTAAAAACGGGCACAAAGTTAGCCTGTACATATTTTATTGTGTGAGTACTTTTTTATGAATGTACACTCAGAAATGGGGAAGATATTACCACCGGAAGTGGAAGGGGCACTTAAAGTCGTTTCCACTGGGGGATTTAGCGTCAGGGGCATAGTTAAGAAATAAAGTGAGCAAAACATTCATATTTTCAAAACCGCTGTATTCAATATACTCAAAAATGTTGAAAAATCGACACCAGCCAATTCCGGATAATATAGGAGAAGTTGGCAGAATGACCAAAAATGAGACTCCCGAGTCAATGAAAGGGACTACCAGAAAACTTGAGATATCTGTAATCACGATTCATTAAGTAGTTCAACAAGGTATACATAAATAGTTGTTTAAAAAGCAAATGTTCCTAGATCAAATGAATCGAAGAAATTATAGAAAAAGACAACAGTCCGGACGCTGTACGAAGAACCTTGCCTGGAAATGTGGAAATTTGTTGCTAAGAGGTATACTTTTTTCTTCCTATATTGTAATGGAGCTCGAAATATTTGTTAGGAAAGGGAAAATTTGACAGGGAGAACTGTATGGTACAAAATCGTGAAAAGCTCAAAGAACGGGTTAGGGCTCTTGGCACACAACCCTTAGTATTGCTGTGGCACTTGTGCAGGTACCTTCTAATGTTAACATAAAGTCAGAATACTTTGTCAAGAACGTTTTAAGGTCGCTACTTGAAGGATCTGACATCTACAACAATTATTAGTAGCGTCAGCTACTATTAGAAATGATCTGTCCTCCTGTCTTTACGTCTGGACGTCTGTATGTCTGTGTGTCTGTGTGTCTGTGCACTTTTAACAAAATGGACTATACACGTATCTACTA
>JAQFYB010002675.1:0-23067 GCA_034694085.1 Pogonognathellus longicornis
CACATACATAACATACACATACATAGTATTTCGGGATTTAGAAAAGGGGGCTTGACTTGCTATTTAGGATTTAGAATCCCCAGGAAAAACCACGCCTCCCCAAGGGGCGTAGCTTGGATTTCTCGGATGTATCACAGGTGGAGCAGACCCCCCTCCCAGGAAAGGACGTATTCTATCTGTAAAAACTTGTCAACTGATTTCTGTGATGAACAGTCAACCATAATTATTGTAGTAGTAAACTTTTCTTGATTGTTGTTATTAATTTTCGTACAAAAACTAGATGGATTGTTTTAATTGATCGTGATCCCGACAAAAGCAATGAAGGAAATAATTTAAATAGATCAATGTTTAATAGCAGACGTTGCCCAATATTTTAAGTGAGGTTGAATTTAGTCAATTCGAATGATTTTATTGCCCAACGTATGTTCGAAAGGGTCCAACGTAAACAATAAAGTTGTAAAAAATGTAATTTGTCGTGAGCATGTATATAACAGAATTCTTAAATACTTCATAAAGTTAGTTTGGTTTTTATAAGTGATCATTTTTAGCGTCATTTTCAACAATAAATAATAACTCTATCCTTTTTCACTTCTTTTCGCATTTAATAAAAACGATTGTCTATTAGTTTGTTCTAGCTTTACAAATATGTGAAAATAGTAATATAAAGTAGACGCGGGTATATTTTATTCTCTGAAAGATTTCTCAGCAAGCTATATTATCTTGATTCTGCTGATTTTCACACATCTTTGGGGAAGATTCCTAGAGATCAGGGAGGGATTCTTTCGTACGTTTATACTTAAGATAGTTAGTTAACTGCATACGCGTCGGCTGTAGAACATCATGATCTTCAAGAGCAGCAAGAATATCTTTGGGTCGTTTTACATGCTTTTGAAGCAGATCGTTAATAATCAATTTAACCTCATTACATAAACCGGCTTTAGTAACTTCTTCATGAGTATGTTTATATGCGGTCTTGAAATATTGCACATGACTGTCAGAGTCTGGAATACATATGAAATGATGATAAAATATACTGCATTACACATTCTCTAACGAGCAATCCAAGCAATTAAAGTCTTACTATTTAAGTGAAGATATATTTTTGACAAACATTTTCGTGAATGCTTGCAATCGTAGTATATTTTTGTACAATCGCCATTGCGTTTCTTGACCCTGTATGTCCAAATATTTTCTGCCTTTACGTGATCAATAGCGGCTTGAATGTTGGGAAACACTTGGCCATGTTTCCATTTATGCGACATTCTTTTGGATTTCTTCTTTGCACCTAGGCTCTCGGCCTCAGAATCGGATCAGAAATTTTACTTAGATAGGTATTTTGAGAATACAAAGGACTATAATAATAAGTCTCTCTCATGTGGGGCAAACAACTTAAAATTAATTAAACTCAAACTGTGGGCACCCTCACTTAAAAATTGGGCAACTTTTACTAATGCATTATACATTGTACCACTTAATTAATAGCTTGAAATTAATAACTAGACAGCAATAGAAATAGCGTATCTTTTTCAAGTTAAAAAAC
The DNA here is from genome assembly GCA_034694085.1 of Pogonognathellus longicornis. Classification (NCBI taxonomy): domain Eukaryota; kingdom Metazoa; phylum Arthropoda; class Collembola; order Entomobryomorpha; family Tomoceridae; genus Pogonognathellus; species Pogonognathellus longicornis. Next base: position 1,541 of record JAQFYB010002675.1, read on the forward strand.
TTTGAAATAAATAGGTAAAAGTCTTACAATTTCTTGTTTGGTGAATGAAGTGGTGGAAGTCTTTTTCTCAGTATCTTTCGATGATTCGTTATTTTTAGAATCTGTAAACGTAAAATTGAAATACAGTCACGAATAATCCCTTTTTATACTTACAAATCTGTGAAAAGTGTTAGTTCAAGAACGATTGGTAGAATTAATTAAAAACTTTTTGCTTCCTTAAAATGAAAGAAAAAATATTTTGTCCCAAACTGGTCTAATAGAGAAGACCAGTTTGATCCTATGGATATTACTAATTTTGTATTGTTAGACAGATTTAAGACTGTTCATGCAAATGTCTATAATTTAACACATTAATAAAAACGAACTTTGAACACAGTTTTTTTAGCAAGACTAGTTCAATGTTCCATGTTCAGTTTTATTACTGTGAAAATATCAGTTAAATGTATACAACTATTCTTACCACAATTCGATTTCGGTTTAGGTACGTATTTCTCATATTTCTTACTTCGAGATTGTGTTGATGGTTTTGAATCTGCGTCTTCTTCCTCTTCGTTGTTGTTTGGACTTAATTCAGGATAATCGTCATCTTCATTTGGATCGTAATCAGCATCATCATCTTCGATTTCTAAATTAAAATAAAACTTTGTTAAAAATATCGTTTTTCATTGTTAAGGAAAGCTATATTTTTTGCGTATAACATATTACTAATGGTTGGGACAGCAGAGTCCAAGTCTGGAGCTGTGTCAAATTGAGCTTTTGAAAAGTCAGACGAAGTCGATTCCTCCCCAGAGTCTTCGTCATTATCTTGATTGTAATTTATAGGTGGGGATACTCTCCTTCCTATGTTAAAATCCAGTTAGTTAGTACGTTAGTAGTTAGTACAGCAGAGTTAGTAGAGTTTCTGCAAAACTGTAGCAAACTCTCGGTGGTTTGATTGGAAAAACGACTTGTACTGATTATTAATATCACTTGAATAAAATATAAACAATGAACTATAATTTGATGCAAACGTTCCAATCAGACTACAGATATTTCATTTCATTAAGAGTTTAATTCAGAAGCAAGTAAGAAAGTTACTTTTGTCAGTTGTTCCATTCAACTCGGTAAAATTTGATTCCGCATTTGAACTTCTTTTGCTTACTGCGGGGATTTTAGACACAGACTCTGATTTCTTTTTACTGGCGATAACCTCTGGCTTTAGACTGTGTATCTGTGGCTGGCCAAAGTTCTCTTCCATTGTGTTCATGTTACTACTGCTGTTGGCCATAGACAGTTGTTTATGAACCACAGAAAATGCAGTAGTACCTATTATAAAATAATGATGACGATAATTTAATAAAACAACATACACTAGTTCATAGTTAGTAGGAAATGATGAATGACAAATGAAAGGGCTTTTTATAAATGAGTTACAGCGTACCAAATTTTTCTGAAATGAAGTTTTCAATAACTGCAACTCTGGTAGTTAGTTTCCAAAATGCGTCTTTTAAAGCAAAAATTTCAATTGTTGAATCCATGTTCAATGTTTTGAGCCTTCAGATGTCAGATTTCAAAATTTATATTTTACTTTCAATGTTTATGATTTCACTTTTCCCTGCAAACTACGACGAAAGCAAATGCATTACTTTCGTCACAACTATCAGTAGGTTGAATTCCACTAACTGATTAACCTTTGATGTTTTTGAGCTTTTCAGCTTTCAAAATTTGTCAAAAGTCAAAACTCTTGATGTCTTGATTCGTTTCGTTCTGTCTGTATTGAGTTTACAAATTACAATTCACGATCATTATAAACAAACCGCGTAGTGAACAAGGTAACATGACGAGGTTGAGACTTTGGAGCAAAATTTTTTTGCTTTGGCTTGCATTTTCAACTAAGTATTTGTAAAACAAGGGCGTATTTGGTATTTGGGTTAGGGCACTGGCGTATGTGCCACCAGAGTTTTCGAACATACATTTGACATTAGATTATGCAACTATACCTACATGTTTTTAATAAATATGTAACCTGCTACAAGAAACTGTATATTATAAAATAATTTAAAAAAACGCAAAAACAATTATAATGTTTACATGTCCGAATAATGTCAACATTAAATCACACGATTTAACTATTGCCTGATGTATTGAGAATTTCGAGAAACAATATTATCTGCAAAGTAGATTCGAAATACACCAAAATTTCATGAACAATGATGTATTTTTTAATTTTTAATTTCAAAATTCCCTGTCCATTTCAAGCTCAAATTTGGATGCAATTATTGAAGTTTTATAGAAAAAGTGTAGAAGGGAAGAAGTATATTTTTGAAGTCGAATTTAAACTGTAGGTTTATACAGAAGCGGAATATGCCTGGAAGTTCAATTAATTAAATTTTAATGATCTAGGATTTTTAGTCAGAGATTCAATTCTGAAATTGGGAAACTCACAAGGTTTCACTCCTAGTGGTTAAACATTAACCTTTTATTGGTATTCTTCGTATTAAAGAAAATAATTTATAATTAAAATAATAATTTGTATTGAAGTGTCATGATAATGAATCAGAAATATTAATTTATTTTTATTTGGGTCTGTACAATCAAGCTGTAGTTATATAGTGTTTAATTAGCTATAGGTAATAGGTACATAGATTTTTTAATATGTAGTACTTTTTACTTATTTTAGTAATCGTAAACATTGTAGTACAATTATAAGATCGTTCTTCAATGGTTGGCTGAAAGACCTAAAGTGTCAATGCTGGTTTTAAAATTCAGTAAATAATTTAAAATAGGTATATCGTCTGATTCATCTTCTTTGTTCAGAATAGAGAAATTATTAACAAGTTGAGAACATTCCTGCTCTTGTGTTTACAAAATATTGCTGCTTACACAGAATGAACATTAAAATTTAAACTCGTCTTAGCCATAAACTCAAAAAAATTAAACTACAGCCTTGTCAATCTCAGGTGTTTGTAAAAACAATAATCTCAATATAATTTAAGCTCGCTCAAAACCCTTGGCACTCGGACCAGAGCTTGATGCTTTATTTTCATATAACACCACTCTATGCTTTTATTAATGAATAATATACATAAAGTCTTTAGTTTGAGAATGGCAGGTTAATACAGGACGTAAATATTAAGCCTACACACGCTATCATCTTTTTAAAATATTTTTTTCTTTCTCTTAATCTTGCTATTACTCTGATAATTGCAAACAACACATTACTTGATTCTACAACATGAAGTTCTCAAGTTTCGCACAAGTGTGTACATTATTCGTCATTATCAAACATGTGTACTTTGCAATGATAATGGAAAAGCCACCCGAGCAATAAATTACCTCGTAAAAATGAATTAGCTCTCGCAAATTTGATGCAAAAAACACAATACTGTATCGTGGCACTGTACGAGTTGCATACAGTACTACCTACCTACTTTTACAATAATAATATTATATGAAGCATTTTTGGACCAAGAGTTAAGACCATCTTTCACATTAGTATATACTCTGATACTGTAATGTACCCATACTACTCTTATCAGATAATGTACCTACGAAAGGTTCGTTGTATGCTGAGAAGACGTTACATATTGTAAACATTATACGATCACGATTCCGTAAAAGTTTGGAATCACACAGGAAACTGTATAATTTTCATTTAGCAATTACAGTGCATTGCAGTACTGGACCCCTCTACCCTATACCTAATTTAAGAATACCTGCGATGAATCTTCGAGGTACTTTACTGGTTACGTGTTTTCTCAGTATTTCTTTCCTATAGTATTACTCTTTCAAGATTCCCTTTGGTATTACTACATAAGCATTTCGATTGAATGCTACATAATGTTATACAATACAACTGCCAAGACCGTTTAAATGTGGCTGTCAAGTATGACGTTAAACTTGTATTAGTTAGACTTGACCTTAAATCTTGTATGTAAATATAAGAGCATTTGCTTTTCAAAATCCCAATTGCCATTCTGCCTTCCACCACTACACTCGTCACAGAATCCCATATTGTAACAGAATCAACACGCACAAATATTAAAGTCTAAATTTCTTCTATTGTAATAAATTTTATTGAGACACTTTTCAATGTTCCTGTCATCTTGTCTCCCATTCTTCCAAAAATGGAAGAAAAAGAAATTTCACTGCAGCAAATAAACTTTCCGACTAAGACTTTGCGGATCACATATTATCCTATCACCTATTCGAATTTAGATTGATTCATGAGTATATGACATTTTGACATTGTACTTCGAATTGGGTAAGTTGATTTTTTAATTGAGTTTTATAATTGATACATCCGTACTTTTGATTAAGATTAAAATGATTTCTAATTTTAAAATTCTTCGATTTGTTTTATTGTAACTAATATATTTCTTATTATTTATTTAGATATATTGTAATTATCTTCGGAGAATCTTGGGCGAATTTGCAACTATGTTTCTGGAATGCAAAAACATTTGTCTTGCTTTTAAGCTGTGGAGTGAACTTCTTTTGATAAAAATGAGTGTATTGCCCCAAAATCCTGCCCTTCATCGTAAACCGCTTTTTCATGCAGCTAAGAAAACTAATTTTTAGATACTAGTACTACTAAATGTAAATTCCGGTTTATTGTAAAATAAGTGAGCTTATGTTTAAAAGGTAATTGCAATAAGGTATTACAGAATAGCAACTAGTACTTTCCGAAAATCATTGGTGTATTATTATGACATCAGGTATGAAGGTAGTAGTTTAGTGGGACTAGGCCATCCAGTTTTATAAAATCTAGTTTTTAATATATTTATAGTTTATATTAATCTCTATTGTATGAAATGCATTTTCGTTGCATTGAAAGTGATAGTAAATTATATAGAAGTATAGATTTTGGTGTAGGATAACACACAACCGTTTCTCCACTAAATTGCTACATCAATGTGGAGTACAACGGTCTAGTTGCGTAAATACATGTAGAGAGTATCAAAAGGATTAGCTAATAGCAGATGAAAAAATCTACAATGCTATACTGAAACTAGAAGAACCCGTCTATTAATCTTTATCTCACTTTATCTTAAATTATCAACCAGCCCAGTAGTACAGTAGTAGTAGTCGTTTTGTTGAGAATAAATAGCAGCTTTGAGATTTTTACACCATTCATCCTTCCTCTCTTTCCTTCGGCAAAGAAATAATACGCTGCACATCTCCGCTCAAGTTCAGTAGCAGAAAAAGCTTACAATTAGTAAGCCAGTCACAGTCCTAATACTAATGTTCTTTAGACTAGTGCATAGTGTTTTTGCAAAGTCTTAGCGTGTGAGTAGGAAAATGTTTAATATGTAATATTATATTTGTGCAGGAACTAAGCACAGTATGTTATACTTAATGATAATGTCCGTTCCAGTTGTCTAACTCCAATTTAGCTAATGGAAGAAAGTAATACGAATTTTCCATTCACACTCCAAAAGAGACGTGCACAGCAGCTCAACTTGTGCTTGCTTGACTAAGACTTTTGTATATAGCGTTGTATTGTACTTATGTGAGGTTGGCAATTTTTTTTGACTTTTAGGTAACATGCATCTTTATAAATGAATCTCATATATTCCCAGAAACGTCCAAAAATCAAATTATTTGGTAATGTTTTTGAAATTATTATTTTATGTGTGTAATTCTGAAAAAATGGTTGATGTGGGTAGCAGACAAGAAACGTTCGTCTATCAGACTATAAAACTATAAAAGATAATAATTTAGAAGAATTAGGCAACTAGTATTTAGTAGATCAAGCGTTTAGTTACACTCATTTGCAATTACACTTACTAAAATTTCATATCATTGAGTAATTTTTTGCTTCTATGAATACTGTGCAAAGAAAAAAAATCCGTTTGGGTGGCATTCATTAAGGTTTTTGTATTTAACTCAAAACTCTTAGATTCGAGATAATTAGAGGAACTGCAAGCTATAAAAATTAAAATATAGAATCACCAGAAATTTTACTCATTCATTCTTAAAAGTTATAGATGCAAATGAATGAATTATTAAATTGAGCATGCCTCCTCCTTAAATTGCGAATACTCATTCTCTTCCTTCACAAAGCGCAAATTATTATTAGTGACTAACAGTGTGTAACGAAAATGTGTAAAAACATTGCCAAACAACCATAGGTATTCGCACAAGCTAATTTGATATGCAAACTAGAAGTGTACACTTTTTATGTAGGTATTCAAAAGTTGCTGTATTTATTTGTATTGTTCACACTTTTTCTAAAATGCTTGGTTTTTGTACATGCAGCAATACAGCACAGCATAGAGACACAGAGTGTGGTGAACTATAGTTTAAAGGTAACTCTCAAAAAGTTATTTGTAAAATAAAACTGAAAAGACTGTAAAGATGTCAAACGATGTCTATTTTCACACCAAAGGTGTATGTATATCTCCACCATGTATTGGTATATTTGTAATACTGCAATGTGTGCTTTTGCACACATTTATGCGTACTGAATTGTTACTGATTGTTATTGATATATACTGAATTGTTATAATTGAAGAATGTATTGTGTAAAATGTTTATGTGTGTGCGTGTATGTATTTCAATTTATACATTATTTTATGTACGTAGCATAATTTATTTAGTGTAAGTTTCAAATGATTTCAACAAAGCCAAATGCTGTAACTGCGTTTGTAATCGTTTCGCAATTTTTAATTAGTTAGTAAATAATTGTCTCTGCAAATAAGTAGAATTATATTGCAAGCAATACCAATACCAGATCATTTACATTAGAAAGTATTGTTTAAAGCTGATTTTTATATTAAAACGGCAATTCAATACTAGTAAGAGCACAAATCCCATGTACTATAGTATGCACACATCATCAATAATCCACTAGTTAATTATTATTTTTGTAGTGATAATCAAAACTTGTAATTTAAAATAGGTTTAGTATAACTAATTGTATCAAATACGTATTTAACATGTATATATACGGAAAATACTTGCACTGTAAATAGATTAATGGTTTATTGTTATAGTTTACACCTATAATTACCAATTATAATTTACCTAATTAATTATTAATTTTGTATTAATTGGCGGTAGTTCAAAGGCATCGGTTTAGAAAACAAAGCTCATTTTATGTATTAGGTAACTTACTTATTACTGCAAAAATCCTTTATAATATTTATTCATTTGTATAATCAGTTAAATTATGTACTGTTGAAAATAAAAACGTATTTAGTGAAAATCTAGTATTTGAAGCATATAAAGCAAATATTCATTTATCGCCTAATTTATTTATGAAACACTATTACTGGAGTACATATGAATACCTATACAAAATACAAAATGCCATAACAAAAGCAACTTTTTGAATATTACTGACGAAGACCGGAACCAGATATCTATTATGTGATGGTAAAATATAACATGAAATAAAAATGTGCATAATATGATTAAGCTTAAAGCGGAAACATTTAGGCCAAAATAAGCATAAAATGCATTCATTTTTGCGTAGCGTGTTATTTTGTTTTTGCACTTTTGTAACGAAATAACCTGTTTTTAATATTGGGAGGGGGGAATTGCCCTTTCGCCCTTCATAATACACATTAAGGTATTAACAAGTTTACAACCAAACCTTTTTGAACTTTAATTGTAGGAAATTTTGCATAGGTATTATAGTTTTGCAGATCTTTCGTGGTAATGCATCGTAACGTTTCTTTAACGAAGTAAAATTCCTTATATCAGTATTCGAATGATGCATGTTGGATGGAACACGACTCAATGTTCATTTGCTTTATTATTAGTTAATAGCATCCGCCAATCTTTAAGAACTATTTTTATGATTCTTCTGTTTAATGCTCTTAAGTAATATGACACATAGTAAAACAGTTCATAAAAACCTTGTTTTGTAAATAATCTTACATCTTTAAGGAAAGTAATTTCCTTTTGTAATATTTAGAATACAAAAAGGTCTAAGCATTTGACAATGAAATAAACGACGGTGTTCTGCCTTTTGAATGCAAATTGCCTCTATGAGATTTGTGTCCATGCTCATATAGCACTTTACATTTACAATCTGCCATGAACTGAGCGTTCCATCATCCCTGCTCCTGTTAACTATCTGTATCTTTCTATACTATGTATTGTATGACCATACACTTATCTTAAAACGAGTATGGTCATACATAATATACAACAAAATGTGCAATACTTAAAAAGTTCATGCTTGTGTAGCGGTCCGTGAATTTGAACTGACAAGGTGCGATGATGGAACAAGATAAATAATACGTCAGTTTATTTTGCTCAAACCTTTTACATAGCACGCCACAGCTTTTACACATTGTATAGGATTAAGAAATATTATTCTTATTATTATATTTCTTTTAATGATGTTCGCATCGTTTTGTTAGATTTGTAGCAATTATTTTCAAAGAGAAGTGGTTCATACTAATAGAAGGAGGAGTGATCATAGTATTCGGTATGTCTATGGGATTTAGACAGAATTCGAACGACGAAGGATTAAACGAGTAAAGTTTAAAAGATCAGATCGATGATATAAATAAAATGCATACCCGAGCAACAATGTACACCTAAACACTATGATCAAAATGTTTCATCCATGAAGCAATAAAGCAATAATTTGTATCCCTTTAATTGGCTTTATACTATGAAATAAGTATTATTTATATAAAATTTCTGCTCTTTCAAAATGCAGTTGTCAAAAAATATTTATTAGAGCTCCTCAAAACTTGACAAACTTAAACTTGTAATAAAAATACTCTAAATGCCTATTATTTTATTTCTGGATTGCAAATTGATAACTCACCTCAATTCTTACATTTACTATAGTACATTACATACTAATACAATAAATATGAAGTTACTTTATAAATGTAGATAGTATTTGCGGATAACGTTCACACTAAATCAAAACTTGTGAAATTGCTGTTTGAAAAAATGATATAGTAAGTAATTGGCTGAAGAAGAAAGCATGAACGCATATATCATAGTTTTTCATTGTCGGGTTGAATTGAATATTTGGTGAAGTCACTCTAATGCGCTTAATGAACCATTAATTAACTAAAAGTGTATTTTATCCGTCAATCAGTGCCATTCAATGGTGGGAATTAAAAAGGTCAATTGGATTAATGCCCATGTCGCAATTGAAAAACTGACAAAATTGACTTGCTGGTCCAGAATTATTAAGACTACATAAAATACTTATAACTTCCAATGATAAATTTAATCATTATTCCCCCGTGTCTAAATTATAGCTGTTTACTCCTTGCTTTGTTACGCATAATATTTCATACAATCATACATTAATTAACACTTACGGCTTAGGCTTCGTTTTATACATGTGCTACATAATAGAGTCTTATAAATAAGACATTTGTTGATGCTAAAAAAATATTCGTACCCTGATTTCGCACTTAGCAATATATTACAGAATATTTTTATACTATGAAAATAAAACTATATTGCTGATCTTAATACTTTGACCTATTATTTAGTACAATAATTGTGCTAATGATAACCTTGACCATTTTGACATCAGCCTTTCTTTGTATGTTTTAAAGCAATTACATTTAGTGTTAGTGTTTAGACTTTACTTCGTCAAGTTAGTCTTCCAGTGTAAATCCTAGCAAAATTAAATTATTATCAATGATACTTCCTAATATCATAGTTTATTGATAAAAATTGGAATATTTTGGATTATGAATCGTCGACTAGTTTTATTGTTTGAGTTGCTTTTCGCATTAATGCATTATGTCAACTACAGTGAGGCAGAAACTATTTCTAGTTTTGAAGATTTGATATCTCTCGGAAACGATAATGCAAACGAAAATGAAGACAACAAAGTGTGTTCCAAAAATGCATGTGAAGCAATTGAAATGATGGAAAAGAAAAACCTTGAACTTGAGCGCAGAATTAATTCTTTGGAGCAACCAGGTTCTTTCTTTTAAAATTACTGTAGCATTTTAAATTTCTATACAGTTTTGTTTCACTAATGAATAAAAATCTAACAATTGTATTTGGTTTGGCAGTTTGGAAAATATCTAATGATAACTTAAGATGGTCTGCGTGTACAGAAGGTCCTTGCCGATGCACGGGTGAAAGTTTAACTGTGAATTGTTGGCGACAATCCCTTGATGTTATTCCGCAACACCAAACCATCCCCAAAGATACTTCATACCTGTAAGTATTTCTATAGCTATGGATTATGCATTCAATTGAAAAAAGTTTAAATTATTGGGAAACAGCAATAAAATAGCAAAGCTATTCTGGTTTACATTTGCATGTGGGATTTTATTTTAAAAGGGATATTGGATCAAATCGATTGGTTTCCCTTCACAAGCACACTTTCAGGGGATTAATACGTCTTGTTCAGTTGTAAGCGTATAAATTGACAAATTTTATCAACTTACACAATAAATAGTAGGTGCCTAAAACTTGTCGCTATTAAAACATTTTTTTATGTAGAGACCTTTCTGACAATAATATTGAACGCCTGCCGGACAAACTATTTGAACAACTAGAGAGTCTAAAATACTTGCAAGTGTTTAAATGTTTTTTTGCACAATATCTACGAATTTCTATATTCTTTGTTAATCTGTGTATGTTATTTGGGATAATAGGTTACTACATAGAAACTATCTTGAAACCTTAAGTAGCTCTGTATTCCAAGATTTAAAAAATTTGGAGACTTTGTAAGTAAAAACTGTTTATGAAATATTCAAAGCAATATTTTTTATATTTTAAATACTTAACGAGATGGTTTTATTTATTTTCTTGTAATTTTAGAGACATTTCAGAAAACCGGATTACTACTTTACCTGCAAAGTTATGGGACAATATGAATTCCCTTCAAATATTACAAATATCCAAAAACCGATTAATAAGTTGGGGAGACTTCCGGGGTTTAAAAAATTTGCAAGACCTAGATTTAACTGGAAATCAAATAAGATCTCTCGAAAACTTTCTTCCTCTGAGAAAATTGAAAAGATTAAAGCTGGCAGAAAATCAATTGCAGTTTTTGACTTCATCTGTGTTTGTGGGATTGGGGAATCTGCTCCTTCTCACACTACAACAGAATAAACTTGAAGAGTTGCCTCATTCCTGCTTCAACGACTTGGGACAAGTTTCCACTCTAGATTTGTCCGACAATTTGCTAGCAGAAGTAAAATTACATTTTTCAAAAACATATCAATATAATACTCATATCTCGAAAATACCGCAACATACACAAATCATTTGCAATGTTTTATTTGTGTGCAAAATTATTTAAGATTGGGCGAGAAAACTTTCTGGGATTGAAATCTTTGACGGAACTAATTCTATCGAGAAATATGTTGGGGACTCTTCGTAATAATAGTTTTAGCGCCCTTGAAGCTTTAGAGAGATTAAATTTGCATGGAAATAATATTGAAGCAATCGATCCCGGAGCATTAAATGGACTCACTAATTTGACTTGGCTTTTATTGGGAAATAATATTCTCCGTCAAATAAGTCAACATACGTTTTTGCCCGTTCCTCAACTCGAGCGAATGTAAATGGCAACTTTTGCATGGATAAAAAATGTTATTTGTATGTTAAGGATATTTTTATACATCACTTTGATTCACAGTGAACTGGATAGCAATGAGTTACTTTCAATCGAAGAGGATACTTTTGAAGTACTCTCCAACTTACAGTCCATCAAATTAGGGAAGAATGCGTGGCATTGTGACTGCAATATTCTCTACTTGTCCAAGTATTTCATCCATTGCAATTAAACAATTGCTAGAACAAAATTATTGATTTATTATTAATTAGAACGTACAATACAATCTTTGAGAAGTAATGTCTGTGTTTATATTTTGATAGTTGGATCAGAGATCATTCTCCTATTGTTTGGGACTATCAGCCCAAGTGTCGAGGTCCGACATCGTTGGGTGGTCGACCTTTACATGAAATGTCATTTTCTGATGTATGCGATGGGCAGTGGCAAAGCATGCAGCGAATTCCATCCAGGGTCAATTAAACTGAACTGTTGCAAATGTTATTTCTATTGTTAGTAGATATAAAAATAAAAATTGTATCGGTGATACCATACTAGAGGGGTTTATAGGATCGCAGATCCACCCAACAAACCAACATGTATTATTTCTCGTTAAACTACCTAGGATCGATTTCAGTAGGAAACGTTATACAATATATTATAGAGGCGGCTAATGTTAAAAGTCAATTAAGACAATTAGAAAATCTAAACATCAAATTATACTTACTATAATTGACATTGACAGTGAGACGTCATCTTATAGCGTCTCAATTTAAAATACGTGCAATACAACAACATTAAAAACATTCATTTTTAGAACGGGTCTTGATTAGTTTAACCATGTTTAACCAACTATTTACATTGACTATAACCATGCATGTGTGGCATAATATATTATGCCTCACATGCATGGTCTGATTTCTGATTATTATCGTTTAGTTCTTCATATTATGCAAGTATACAACGTAAGTGAATTACCTATATTATGCAACAAACATAAACATTTATATATTCAGGCAACTGCTGTAGTGTTGGTATTGGTCTATTGGTATTGATGTTGGGTCGTAGAGTCGAACACGTACGTGAATCTTCTATGCTGCCGTCTGGAAATTAACCTTGCTTTTCCATTACATTACAAAGCTGCAACATCCTCTCATACATAAATTATTATTTTTCATAATAAACAATTTTGCTCTATTGAAAATATACAAAACTGAATCAGTGCAGTTTGTGTTTATTTATGTATAGCCCATACATCAAGCAACCACTTTATGTGAATCTTTAACAATGACAAAACTGAATGTCACTCATGCGTTCGGTTGCACTGCGTATAGTTGTTAATAAGCACCAGTTCCAAACAGACGACACCCAAACACACACTTAGAAGACATAATCAAGTATATTATTATAATCATAATATGTGTAAAGGTGGACGCACACAATGGATGGCCCGTGCACTTTTCGTCCGGTTGGGCTGAAATTTTGCACACATCTTCATCAGGTTGTGTGCTTTCACGATGAGTAGGGTTGCAAAAAAAGTTACCGGGCCGTTTGACCTCTGGAGGTCATCGAATGTTACTAGGGTTTCAGCCCACTTTTCGTCCGATTGAGCTAAAATTTTGCACACATCTTCATCATGTTGTGGCCTTTCACGATAAGTAGGGTTGCAAAAAAAGTTACCGGACCGTTTGACCTCTGGAGGTCATCGAAAAAAACTAGGGTTTCAGCCCACTTTTCGTCCGTTTTGGCTGTAACTTTGCACAATGACTAATGAAATAGTGCTGCTCAACTTTGATTAGGGTGTCAACAACATTCATCAGGCCGTTTGACCTCTGGAGGTCATCGAATAATCGAGAGGTCATTTTAAAGAGCCTTTTTAAATCTAAACTGTTAGTTGGCTTTCGTTAGTATGGATAATTAACTTATCAGTTAACTTATCAATTTTAGTGACTGGAAGTTTTTCCAAAAAGCCTCTAATTTTTATTATTGGACTATAGTAACATTTGATGACCTCCAGAGGTCAAACTGCCCGGTGAATGTTGCATCCACCCTAATCTAAGTTGATCAGCGCTATTTGATAAGACATTGTACAAAGTTACAGCCAAATCGGACGAGAAGTGGCTGAAACCCTAGTAACATTCGATGACCTCCAGAGGTCAAACGGCCCGGTAACTTTTTTTGCAACCCTACTCATCGTGATAGCCCACACCATGCTGAACATGTGTGCAAAATTTTAGCTCAATCGGACGAAAAGTGGGCTGAAACCCTTGTAACATTCAATGACCTCCAGAGGTCAAACAACCCGGTGAGTGTTGTTCACACCCTAATCATAGTTGATCAGCACTGTTTCATTAGTTATTGTGCAAAGTTACAGCCAAATCGGACGAAAAGTGTATTGAAACCTTAGTATTATTCGATGACCTCCAGAGGTCAAACGGCCCGGTAACTTTTTTTGCAACCCTACTCATCGTGAAAGCCCACAACATGATGAAGATGTGTGCAAAATTTCAGCCCAATCGGACGAAAAGTGCACGGGCCATCCATTGTGTGCGTCCACCTTCAGCTACGAAAGGCTTAATAAAATTAATTCTCCTTGCAGTATTACTAGGGGGCAAACTGCTGTCAGGCATACACTACTACTTTAGATTGATGGCAAATAATAAGAATTTTGTCTCTAAACTTATAGAGTGAGTAACAAACGTTTTAAATTAATTTTACAATATCTGCACTGCGATTAACAAAATATACACTGGAAACAGAGAAAAAATTGATACTACAAAGAACTCAACTCTGCAGAAATATAAGTGAACTATTTACATGCTTTTTTAACTTCAATTATTTGTTTTCTATTGTATACGTGTACCTTCAAAGTACACTATATTTCAGACCACAAAACTGTATTTTCTGCCATTTCTAATTATCAATTAGGCGACTCAGCAGCCACAGTTCAGTTAAAATGTGATATGTAAATATTTAGCTGACAATCCTGAAAGTGAATAATTCGTGAAAATAAAAGATTCGCCAAAAAAATGAATACGAGAATAGAAATGAATAGAATACAAGACAATAAAATGAAATTGAGTTGAAGAGTGCAAATTATATTTTACTGTTTAGAGTATTGACACGTATGGATATGAAATGTATAGCGACGAGTTTAATAATAGGTTTCGACTCAACTGTGCTCCAGATGTGCAGTGTGTTCACGTGCTGCTGAAATTATTACAAAGTGTGTCTGGTTTTGTTTTCAGGTATATAAGTCATGATATTACGATATTAGTGGCCCGGCATTATTCCGCTCTTCCGGTGATATGTTCAATCGGTAGAGTTTGGCTCTATAAACGGTGATATCCAGCTGTTGCATGTCGCATTACTTGATACTTGTATTGCACAGTTTTATTCCCTTGTGTTAGACTCTTCGATTCCAACGCAACACGAACACAAGTTTATTATTATACCCCTACATACAGAAAACCCACAAAAGCTATCTGCTTGCTTTAGATTAGACTGTTTAGACTGTGGTATCTCCAAACCAAAAACTCATAATATTCAAATACTCAAGGCCTATTTTACTTATAAGTCAAAATGAAGGACATAATATGAACCAGATAACTTGATAGCTAGCTCGTTTCCATCTGTATAACATGAAATGATTTTGTTCCAAACAACTTGTAGAACGATAGTAGATATTAAAATTTATTAATTATTATATTATGTTTTACTACCTTAGCATTTCATTATTAATAGTTGATTAAGGCAATTTAGTGCACTAAAATCTAAGCAAATTAACTATTAGTATATTCTTTGAAATACACATAAGTATACTTACATTTAGTATACTATGTGTGAATCAGTTTTAGTTCTGAGAAAACCAAAATGACAGATACTAAGACACGAAACATTTATCGATTTGCATCATATCAGAAACCTAACTATTAAGTGCAGGCGAAAACCAAAATAAAATTTATTAATCAAAGTCGCGCAAAGCGCGAATCAAATAATATACATAGGTAGGTAGGTATAATCAAGCACATGTGTTTATATACAATAAAAATTTATTTCTGATAATATTTATTGTCACAAACTACAAATAATAGGTATACCCTATACCGTATGCCTAGATTAACAAGAGCATCAAGTCTAATCTACTAAGAAAAATCTGAACCATTTTTTGGTCGTTCCTAGAAAAATTCGCATTTATGTTTTTTTAAATGTGAATTGTGTACTTTTTGTATGCAAGTGAAAAGAATGCATATACATCATGCTGATATAATTTGTAATATTTTTCTATTCATTTCTTAGCCTTATTCCATACAGGGTGTTTTATTGCATCATATATTCTACTGTATCATGCTGTGTATTTCTAATACTGCTGCATGCTGGCTACTCTTTTGGAAAGACAAAACAAATACCTAAGTGCATTGTATAATGTACTCTATTCGAAAGTTACATGGATATTTTTAAGGATTCATGTTACATTTGGTAGAAGGCTTGTAATTCAATTCCCAACCTTTAACATTTATTGATATTGATACCAATATTAGATATCAACTCATAAAACCTAGTTTGTGCTGCAAATGACAATTAACACAACATGCATAATGCAAGATATATGAGTGCATTTGTTCTGCAAAGACTTGCAAATATATTATGTCATCCTAAGTGAAGTTTAAAACAAAACTATTTATATATAAGCTATTATACTATTATTAGGTATTTAAATTAGCTCATGTATATTTATTACATTTTCACATGGATGTATGGAGAAAAGATAATGGTCTAGTTTGCAAACTAAAAACTGACACATTTAATGTCTCAGTCGACAACATATTTGCATGTCTCGTCTGTTGTCTGTGGACTGCAAGAAATTTATTTGTTCACTTCACAGCCAGTTCACATCATATGAACTTGCGAAAGTTCAGATGTTGCACATTGACAGATGTTAACAAACATTTCTATCATCCGAATATCCTTTTTCAGAGTTTTACAAAATAAAGTGCTACGGACATAAGACATCTCTTTTTCGTTTCGAATCAACACAACAAAAACATTTAAATAATTCACTTCAAATCTGAAGCATAATTACTTCAACCTTAAAAATTTCTCCTTATTGTGAAATCAGCCATATGAAATTTCAGAAGTATTATCGAAAAACTCTGTACAGTATCTACAGGAGACTGACAATGAGAGTTCCTTTTAGAAAACACTTCTCCAGAAGAATAGGTTTTGTGCTATTTGTTACGGTTCTTTTCCTATTATTACTCTACTATGTGGTGGTAGTTTTAAGAAATCGGGCTCTCATGAAATTGCAGCAAGAATTATTCAATGGAGCAGTTTTAGAACCCTCATCATGTAAAATTCCGTACTTGCCAGTAGACAACCCCGATATTATGAAACATATTTACAACGTAGATAAAATCACATGCAAAACACAGGAAGACTGGGTAGCTGTGAATGAAACGCATGCTTTTGTTACGGACCAAGCGAAGGCTAAGTCGGACGGAAACATTGAATGCAAATTTAGTGGTAGTTACTTAACATGAAATTAGAATTTTACATTGTTTTAAAGCTGTCGACTCAAACTGATTGATTGCCTGATTTTAGAAATTGAAAGGATCGATGATGACAATGTAAAACTGGAAAAATTTACACAGGGACAGTCGCACAAATTTGAATCGTCGGATTTTATTGAGGTTTCATGCACATCAAACAAAAAAGGGCAAGCTTTTTGAATTGTTTCAACATTTATGTTTTTGGAACACTTATAATTTAATTTACTAATACATTTATATGTTTTGTGAATCGTATTTTATTGTAGAGATTTTTTGAAATTAAAATGTGATATGTAAATATTTTGCTAATTAATTATTTTCTAAATTGAGAAATTAATTTCAGTAGTATTTTCTATAGTACAATTCTATAGAATTTATTAAAACAATTAAGTCTGCCGGTAGTTGTCTAGTGCGAGTTTTTCGAAAATCAAAGTTTTATTTACTCCAATTCAATGCTTTCAATTCAATGCAAATTTTTCATTACAAAAATCGCTTCAAGAGCATTCTAAATTACTGATTTATATTAAATATTTGATATATCCATATTTATTAGTTGAAAATATCATGCTTTGTATTCAGATGGTCCTCATTTTTTGCGTCTCCTCGATCAAGCATTCATTTACCGGAAAATGTATTTACGAAGAAAGAAGGAGAGCATCCTCCTTTAAATGTTTTGATGTGGGGGCACGACTCATTGTCCAAAAACATGTTCATTAGGAAGCTACCATTAACTTTGGAATACTTGACAAATGTATTAGATGGCTATATCCTTGAAGGATACAATATTGTTGGAGATGGGACACCTCAAGCACTTATTCCTATTCTAACTGGAAAGACGGAGTCAGAATTGCCAGAAACAAGAAAGAGGAATAAGGCAAATGCCACTTATGTTGATATTTATCCTTTCGTGTGGAAAGAGTTTAGTAGTAAAGGATACCTTACTGGTAAAAAGAACAACAGTCAATCTAACCAAATAAATAAATATACATACCTACTACCTACCTTTAATTTCAAAATGAATTTATGATTTATGATTTCATTTACAAATAATTTACCTGTAAGGTCATTTCTAATAACTTTTAATTAGACATGAATCAGATGATATTAACTCCCTTAATTTTTTATTTTTTTATTTTCTAGGATTCATTGAAGACTGCAGTGAAATTGGGACATTTACCTACAGACTGAAAGGATTCAAAGAACAACCCACTGATTTTTATATGCGACCTTTTTTCATAGCTTCAGAACCCCACTTTTACAAGTTTCCAAAATATTGTTTAGGATCTGTACCAACACATCAGAAAATCATTGACTATACCAAATCTATCATTAATTTCAAAAAAGAAATTCCAAAATTTATTTTTGCGTTTAGCAGCGAATTATCACATGGCAGTATTAATGAAATTCAAGGAGCTGATTTTGATATCAGAAAATTTTTCCGTGATATGCACCAAACAGGAATTCTCGACAATACTATTTTAATAGTCTTCAGTGATCACGGACATCGTTTTACTGCTGTAAGGTAAATGTTTTCTATATTTTTAATTCTTCATGTCAATTGGCAAACTAAATATTCATGAAGATATTCAATGTTGTCATTTCTATTATACTTTCGATTATGTTTGTTGAGCCATTGCTTTTCAGTTTAGAATGAAGTAATAACACGAGATAAATTATTTAGAGAATCTCAGCAAGGAAAACAGGAGGAAAGAAAGCCATTCTTTATGTTTGTATTTCCAAGTTGGTTTCGGAAAATCTATTCGCAGGCTCATAGCAACTTTCTGACAAATACAAAGAGGCTGTCAACTCCTTTCGATATTCATCCAACGTTGCAGGACATTCTTCTATTGCGTTCAGGGGATTTGACAGAACATGAAATTTCAACCCCTAATTTAGTTTTACCTCGTCAAATGAGTCTATTCAGAGAGATTCCAGAAAATAGGACGTGTGCAGACGCTCATATTGAACCACATTGGTGTGCCTGCTTGGAATGGAAAGAGATGAACCCCAATTCCCCTGTTTCGATAAGAGCAGCACAGGTAAAACATATTACCCGATTTTATTTGATGTTGAACATATTATTTTAAAAATATTGTAACTTGTTTATGGCAACTATAGTTTTGCTAAATTGTGTAAAAATCTGTTGTCCGAGAATCGGATTGTAAGTTGCATGAAATGTTGAAATGTTTGAAATACTTACAATTAGAGAAATTTTTAGCGTGTAGTTGGAAAAAATTTGAAGGGAGTTTGTCAAACATTTACTTAGAATTAGTAAGGTATATTTTCTCTTTATGTATTAAATATAAAATATTTGTGTAGGGTAAAATGAAAAAATCTATTGTTTATTTTCTAGGCATTTGTTAACTTTCTCAATCAATTGACAGCCTCAAATCGAGAAATATGTGCTGAACTCACGCTACAGAAAATATTATGGGCTGCAAATATCCATCCTCAAGAAGATCTACTAAAATTCAAACAGTCTGCAGATGCTGATGGACGTGAAGCAGACCTGAGCCACTATACTTTTGTTAAACGAGCCATAATCCAACTTAAACTAGAGACTGTTCCTGGAAACGGTCTTTTTGAAGTGTCGCTTGCCTTTAATGTTGCTGATGAACAGTTCATAATCCAAGTGAGTTTGAAAAATAAAAAATTAGCATTTTGATTTATTATCTTTTAGACGAACGAATATTGTTTCAATGAGAACTTTTTAAACAAGTTACCTGTATGTAAATATACTGCTGGAGATATTGTTAAAAGAATTCCTAGACCAAATGAACATTTTGGACATTATAGGCGATATTAATTTATTCTCTTGTTTGTAGGAAAGTGATATAAGCCGAATAAACAAATATTCATCACAGGCTGCATGTGTTGAAGCTGACAGAACCTTGGAACATTTGCGAAAATATTGTTACTGCCAAAAGAATTAAATATAACATTTTCTCCAACATTCCTAACCCCTACTACACCCGTAGGTACTTACAGAATAGGAGTGTATATATGTACGTATATATACGTACTAGACTTTTTGAATGACTTATTTTTAGTAATATTTTTTATAATTCTGAGTAAACTAATGCATATACTCATACTTTCTGCGTTATCTTTAAAAATGCTTAGATATATTTGTTTACGTTTCAATGAGTCGAACAATGAGATATTCTCCTCTATAATGTGCAATGTACAAGTTAAATGGGTATAGTATGTGTCTTAGGTTTAGATAGTAATAATAGAGCTGTTATTAAATATTTACGGAAAAATAGCAAAAAAATTACTATGAACATACATGAGTTGTATTGTACTGAAGTTTTGTGTGACAAGACAGATATTCATTCATTCAACATCGATATTTATCTGATTTCCCAATACTTTCCATATTCTTGCCAATAATCATATTGCTATAAAAACATACACTTTTTTGAATAGTTACAATTATTCCTGTCAATCTTTTATTCAGACTGAGACATTATTGATAAGAAATTCTTCTCCAACCTCATCTGTAAGTTAGTCATTAGTCTCCACGATGTTAAGAAATTCTTCGTTTTATTCAACCTCATCTATAAGTTCATTCGTTTTAATAAATTCATTTATCTGTAATTTAATAGATAACAATGTCTATGAGTGGAAATGTTGTTCGATATACACTGTAAAACATTTACAGGTACAAAGCTTAGGTTATTGAGTCTATGAGTATAATATTATATTAAAGAGAATATAATAAGTCTTTGTTAAATTATTCTGCTGCTACAAATTGTAAGAATTGCCTCTTTCAAACTTCATTCATATTCTCATGCAATATGTGGGAAACCTTGTTGTTTACAGCCAAACACAGCTTTATACTATATTAAGATAAACAAAAATGTCCAAACTTTGTGAAAATAAGCAGTATTGTATTTGTATCGTTCATTCATTCAAGTGTCAAAATCTCATTATATCTCAGTATGCACAAAGCATTGCTCTCCCTTAACAATGCCTTTTAGAACTAAACACTAAAGCTGTATCTATCGGCAGGGCACTAGAGCATGTTCCTCTTCCCCCCGAAATCCCAAAAAAGAGATTATATTAATATAAAAAAGCCCATAATAGGAAAAAATTTCGTGCTATGTGCGAATTTAATACTTTGTATGTTGATTTTGATTATTTTTGACGCATTTTTTTGCACTACGTGCGACAATTATCATTTATAATACAATTTTGATATTGATGTCCCCCAAAACCAAATCTAACGTAGAAAAATTTATTATACTTAAGTAAACAATTTCAGAGGAGGTAAGGAGGTAAATAAAATAACAGAATGCATAACTATTAACTATTTAGACACGTTAATATTATATTTACAGTACTTCTTCTGGTACATTTTTATAGCCGTTTGCAATGGATATTTATTTATGAAACATACGGTTGGTTATTTAAAACCAGGGTTGGGCAAATGTCAGCAAAAGTAGAAAATACCATGCCAACCGGGAAATAGTGGTAAATACCGGCATTTA